>PNEQ01089712.1:0-45278 GCA_003012365.1 Medauroidea extradentata
TTAAACCAGTAAATTTATACCGCAAATTTATATAAACACAATATTTTATGGACAAAAATAAGTAATACTTCCATATACCGCAATGTTAATCTGTCCCCACATGCGACTTCAGCGCACCTAGCGGCAGAAATTTTCCCTGTGCCAAACTCTCCCATAAGAAAACACATTTTCTTTCTAACCTTTAGTAGAAATAACCTTAGCCGAACAGACAGAGCGGTAAATGCTCTCGGCCAATCAGAACGCTTATTTGCCTAATGCCCTTCCGCGTTGTCTTGTCTGCGTGCCCTGGGTAAGGTTAATTCTACTACAGGTTAGAAATATCAATGTTATAAGTTTGGCACAGGGAAAATTTCTGCCACTTGAGCGCTGGTATCGCTATTGCACCAAACTGACCAATCCCAAAGCTTTCCTGAATTTTAAGTTACATTAAGTTGATAATTTAAAACGAGAAATCAGTTTCTTTTCACTTTAAAATTAAATTAAATGACTAATATAATTTCAAAGTTTATTTATATTTAATTTTACTACGGTTTCGTATTTTTCTGGTCACTTAGCGATTGATGCGAAACTAGTGGCAGAAATTCTTCCTGTGCCAAGCTCTCCCATAAGAAAACGTATTTTCTTTCTAACCTGTAGTAGAATTAACCTTACCCTGGGGCACAATTTTTGAAACTGTCGGAATAATTTCGATAGAGGAATGGTGCCATTTCGCTAGCGGAATCAAAAAGTGCAATTTTCGAACACTCGATACCGGAATTACGATCGGAATCTAGGCCCGAAATGTCGAAATTAATCTGCCTTTTGGCGGAATGTCAATTCCGGTAGAGAAATTGCTGTGTGTGTGTTGTTGAAACAAGAAAATGGCTACCCTGATTTTGTTTCAGAATTTCCTCTTATTTTATCAGAGGATGGCAAAGTCGTTATAGGGTTGGGCTTATAGTTTGTGAAAATGACAGGAAGAAACATCGTACTTTAGTGGACTTCTTCGGCGACGAAAGGAAATTTAATTACATGTGTGAAAATGCCTCGAGTCGGATAGTGTGCGATTAATGTACCTACACAAAAAAAAATAGTTGTATTACCCGTGGATGTAAATATGATGGATAAATCGTATGCAGCTAAGGTATGAATACTGTTGTTTGTATTGTTTCAGCGAGTGTAAAATGTAAATCAAACTTTGCCAAAAAAAAAATCTTAACCTATGCATCACATAACCAATTTTGCTTGCTGGCAGGCTCGTTAATCAGCATATACTTGTGCTGAGATGTAAATGTTTTTATTTAAAAAAAAACTATCGTGTCTTATAGTAGAAAATACTACAAATTACATAACCATAATAATCATAGGGTTCTTGAGACATAATGCAGTAGATTGTAACTCTGAAGTTAATTTCTTGAGGGTACTCTAGTTACTTTCTTGAAACTAGTATAAAGCATTAGGCCTACTCGACAAACACAGCTTCTAAATTATTGGCCACAATATGATCTCACCCTCCAAACTATTGTCAGTTTTTTTAATTGCTGGATAGGTGTGTCCTTTCTTTTAGCTGATTTTGAACCTTGCATGTTTAGTAGCTAGTAGCTGACCAGATGTAATTAATTCTTATCCTTTAGATAAGACATGGTTTGCAGGCATGTACATTGTGTGAGTGTTTTGCTCATAGTGCAACCAGTTGTGTAAGAATACTTGCAAAGTGCTGTGCTCGGTTGTGGAATAGAATTTTGTGAGGAACAATTTTATTCCCATTATTCATTTTAATATAGTGCTAGAATTCATTTAATTAAAATTACATTAAACTTAGAAAAATAACAACCAACACCATTTGGTAAGTCTGATGCTGACATGGCTAGTCATGCGATGAGTGAAATGCTCACACAACTTATGTGCCTGTAAACCATATATTATTCCAAGGGTAAGTATTAGTTACATCTGGTCAGCCTCCTAACGACTAACTAAAGAGATCCAAAAGTCAGGAGAAAGGACACACCTATCCAGCATAAAAAATAATCTGTATTTCAAAAGTTAAGCAAGATACTCATTGCATAACCAATAATGAGTTAAAATACTATGAGGTATTTTTTGTAGACACATAATAGTAAAGTGACAGTAATAATTACCTACTACTGTCCTTATGTATGTTTTGTTAGTAACCAGTAAGTTTTGCGTTATTGTTTTTACCAAGTAAAATACTACTCAGTCTTAACCCTGAAAGTTCAGTGAATAATCATTTACTTTTCCACACAAATCCATGTAGAGTAATGAATGAGACCTACAATGTATATTTTTATATCGACATTATCGTATATCATAACTTGTCTCTGCACAAAATTGTACTCAAAGATACGATGGCTACAATGAACTAAACTAAAAAGTTATTGTCCTCGCAAGCAAAATAGGTTAGCCACTAGTTACATTATTTGGCAAAAGTTTGTGTTACATTGTACATTTACACTCTTACTAAAACAATGGGACAATGTTCATACTTCAACTGTATACAATTTACCCAATTGACATTTCATATGTGGATTTACAGTATCTCCGTCAAAACTCATTTTGGGGCATTATACCATCAGTCACATATGGTTAGACTTAAAAGCATTTTCACGCCAAAAATCTCATTTCCTTAGTCGGTGAAGAAATCCACTACAGTGTACGATTTTACAGTTCTTCTACCTCCTCTCAAACTCTCATAAAGTTTAAGAAATCTTCTGGTAAAATCAAAAGAATTAATAAAATAATAAAGCTTAAAAAAATTCCTAGTACCTTTCCCAGAGTGACATTTGTGTTATTCAGATGGATAATTTACCTTCGACAACTTACTGCAGTCATTTTTATCTTATTATGGAGGCTGAAGTTTCTATAATAATAGTGTACCTATCAATACAAAACCACAAATACAAATTGTAGCCTGTTATACATTTCCGATTAAACTGACTTCACCTGATAACTATCTAACAACGGTGACATATGATGGCAAGGTGATTACTACCCTACCAGCACACAGACATCCTGAGAACGTCCGTAGAATGTGGGAACTGTCGTCCCTAGGACGTCCTAGGGAAGTTCATTTCAAGTCCTTTTTATGTAGGAAAAGTTCATGGAAAAGTACTACCTACGGACATCCCTAGGATGTCTGGCATACACATCCCTGGGACATCCCTAGGAGCTCCCTGGGATCTGTATTTAACACATTCCTGGGACATCCCTAGGAGCTCCCTGGGACCTGTATTAAACACGTCCCTGGGACATCCCTAGGAGCTCCTTCTAGCAGCAAAAGTAAAAGTTTAGTATTCAACACAAAAGAAAACAAATGTATTTGTTTTGGTTATATGTAAACTTAGTATTTAACACACAGTAAAATACACATAATTGTTAAAGTAGCCTCTTAAAACCTTTGAATAAAAATTCGTCTGTAATAAATTTTTTTTAATGCTTCAACTTCCAAAAGTCTACCAGTAATAATAAAATATGTGTGTCGAAATCAATAAATTTGCCAATTTCTTAATGCATATATAAATGTTATGAATTATCTACTAAATTAATTGCAACAAAATTCATGTATATTTAAATAATATCGTGAGCTATCTAGTGGTCACATTAGGAACTTGCCTAGAAATCCACTACGTCTGTGAGAGCTCCTGCTCGGATATCCCAGGGAGCTCCTACTCGGACATCCCAGGGAGCTGCTACTCGTACATCCCATGGAGCTCCTGCTCGGACATCCCAGGGAGCTCCTGCTCGGACATCCCATGGAGCTCCTGCTCGGACATCCCAGGGAGCTCCTGCTCGGACATCCAAGGGAGCTCCTACTCGGCCATCCCATGGAGCTCCTACTCGGCCATCCCATGGAGCTCCTGCTCGGACATCCCAGGTAGCTCCTGCTCGGACATCCCAGGTAGCTCCTGCTCGGACATCCCAGGGAGTTCCTCAGAGGAGCTCCGCGGGAGCTCCCTGTAAGGACATCCCTGGGAGCTCCCCACATGAGGAATTTAGGATGACACAAATTCATCTTCCAAGGAGCTTCCTGGGATGTGATGTACTTTTCAAGGAGGTACTTGGGACGTCCTAGGGACTTGGTTTTTCGGAGCTCTCGGACATCCGAAATATCCATCCTTAGGACATCCCTAGGATCACATGTACCCGGATATCCTCATAGGATGTCCCTAGGACATCCTGGGGACTTGCTGTGCTGGTAGGGTAATATATGTTCTACTTATGTTCAGTTGTGGGACACTTAAACCACTTTTGCACCTAATTTTAACATTACATGTACATATAACATTCAATGAATGCCCATAAGAAACTTATAATTTACATACATGTGTGTTGTGTGGACAGTGGAATCAATTTGCAGGAGCATATTGATAGGTTGTGGTCTTGGACAGTGGAGAACAGAATGAAGATTAACATGCGTAAAACCAAGTTGGTGAGGCTTACTACGAAGAGAGTGGTGAGTAGAGCATTTTGGGCAGGAGATATAGGAAGTTACAGGATATAAGTATGTAGGAGTTGTGATTAAGTTGGGTCTAAGGTAGACAAAGCAGGTAGACAGAGTGGTTAAGAAGGCAAGAAGGGATTTAGGACTGCTCAGGAGGGTGTTGAAGAGGGTAAGTAGTGAGGTGAAGTGAAAGGCAAATTGCACGATGGTTCGTCCAGTATGTCCAGTATTTGAATATGCTACTGTAGAGTGGGGTCTGTACGTAGAGGTGCTGGGAAGGACAATGAGGTAGGTGATAAATAAATGGATTAGGCAGGGTCAGACTGGTGAGGAGGAAAGGAACTATAGGCCTAGCATGACGATGAAGGAATTGGGACGGAAACCATTGCGGGACAGCAGGCTGGTCATGTTGTATAGGGTAATGTAGGAGGGGGGGACGAGAAAGTTTGGCCTAGAACCTAAGGTAATTTTTAAGGGCTAATAAATAACAGTGAGAAAATTCAGATGTTATGGTCGGAGAAGGGAGAGGGGTAGATAGTCGATGTTGGTGAGGACAGCGAGGGAGAAGAATGCATAGCTATAGGAGTTGTGGGACTGTGAGGGGGGGGGGGGTTGGAAGGTTTAGGAAGGGACTGAAGGATTGGTGCTGTGGGGATGGAGAGGAGTTTGCTCGCCACTGGGCATTAGCCCTATTACAAGTATAAAATTTATTATCATTGTTCATTTGTTATAAACCTATAGGCCTGACTATACGATGAGTCATGGCCCCTTCGAATGTAGCCATACTTTTTCAAAAGTGCAGTTGCAAATAAGGTACTGGTACAGTACACCTACACTTACTACCCACTTGAAAATAAACACAAAAACCTTCCTCCCTTTTTAGGAAAATGTCTTAAGTGCAACTAAAGGAAGGTTCCAAAGTTAATGACAAGTCTGGTTGGAAGGATAACCAGATATTACTGATAATAAATAAAATAAGTTTCGGACAGGTATGTAACTGGGAGAAATATATGTGTGTATAAATGTGTTGAACAATATTTTGGTACACTACTGTGTTATTCACCTTGTCCCCATATTTCAAATTACAAACAAAAACAGAAGATTCATATCCTGGTTTTTAGTCTTGTTACACATGAAACAATACATTGAATAAGGATATTCTAAACTGTTCAATACCAGAACTTTACGTTTACACATCTAAAATTAAATGCTTAAAGTGTTAAATTACTGGGGTTGAAAACATCAGAATGTGAAATTGAATCCTCGTCGAATGTACTACTCCCAACACAGCAGTTTCGCAATAAACATTAATCGCAAGCCAAGAGAGTTTAGGTTAAGTACCTATTAACACTAAATTTATTAAGAAAACAATGACGAGCATTTCAAATTAACTAGGCCAATAACTTCATAGTTTTAATTTCTTTTAGGTAACGATAGAAGTTACACTCGTTTTCATTCATGACAATGAAAACAGAAAATAAAACCCTTTTTTAAAGTTTCCCCGCGCAATATTTCAATAATATTTGCTTCTTCAAAATCGCCTGATGCTTAAAAATGATTGGCTGCGCGAAAGTGACGTCACAAAAAAATGCAACGATGTCACGTCGTGCTAACGTAATCTTACAATTCCGACACGATAGTGACTATGGTCGTTTCAAAAATAGGAATTTTCGCATTCCGATGCTCGCTATCGAGTCAAACATTCCTCTAGAGAAAATAGTCCGACAGTTTAAAAAATTGGGCCTCTGTGCCGAAAATATTGGGCGCGCCGAATGCAGACAACGCGGATTTTACCCAGAGTTCAGTGCTGTTTGTTGATTACTTTGCTGGCCGAAAGAACGACCATAACCAACCTAGTGTAGTGTTTTCCAAATAAATTTACTGCAATATAAATTTCAGTAAAATCACATTTTTAATGTGAGTGTATGTTTGTTGTAATATTTCAAGGAAGTCTCACTTAAATCTCCGCCGACGTTTAGTTACAAAAATATTTTGTTGACAAGATTTGTGCAGAAATATACCCAATAATATCGGAAGGATGTGCTAAAGTGTACAACACTACTATCAACAAAAAATCGTAAAAATATTTTTATGGTTTTGGTTCAAACGAATGGTGCTTGTAGTGCATGCCGCTTATGTGAAGAAAGTTCTACCAGCGAGTTAAATGTTTTAGTTACTAAAATGAGCTTGCTACAATCTTATTTTTGTACGACAGAAAAAGCTTAGGTGCGGGTTACGACAGTGTATTTTCGAGCTTCTTAACTGCACTCGACAACGATTTTAGCAGTTCTTTAAATCTGTAACTATTCAGTACTGAAAATTCCGGAATGTGTGTGTTCAAGGCATGGCATATCATTCCCAATTGTCAAAGTCACGATTATATTTTTATAAGTGAACAGTAGGCCTATTACCATAACTAAGTTTGCTTTGGACCATGGTTCATTGTGGGGTTGGAAGTAAAGAATAACATTTCATAAGTCTGTTATAAGATTAAGATAGCCTCCCTGCAGTTGGTCTACTATCCTGTGACAGGGTATCTCTCCCCTTAATTGGTCTTGGCCTTCCATTTCAGTCAGCCTATTATTAGCTTACTCGCCATCTCCCTAAATCCGTTCCTTACAACCACCAGTTTCTTTCATTCCACTCTTTTTACAGATATGTGTACAGCAGAGTTTTTCCTTCTCCCCTTTATCTTTACAACCCTCTGAAGCTTCCATTCATGACCCTCTCTTCCTCAATAAATTTCTGCTTGAACCTTATTTCCCAGCTGTGCCTGCCATCTTATACCTCTCACCACCTTGAACATTCTCACTAATCTTCCCACCTTCTTCCTCTCCTGCAGTGTGCCCCATTTCAGTGTCTTCACCGTTACTGATGGTCGGAATCCTTCCTCATCCTCCCGCCCCTCGTATTCCTTGTCCACCAACTATTAAGAATAAATCTGTCTTTCTGTACACCCTCTTCATCACCACTCCCAAGTATGGGTCCCAGATTGCCACAGCATACATATTATAGGCCTAATTCTTGATCTCCTTATTTGTGTACTGTAGTATCCATTTTTTCTAATCCTTACTCCAAAAATAAAGTACTTAGTCTTTCAGCAATAAAAATGCACTTCATACCATGGCTAATATATTTGAGGACATTAAAGAATTCAGAAGTGTCTAATGTCTCATTGTGAAATGAGAAATTGGATGCTAAATAAATAAATAAATAAAAAATCTACATGAAACAGGTACTTACCCAAAGGGACGATAATATGTGAACTTACATTTGTTGTCATTTTTAAGTATCCAATGCAAATTGTACAATGCAAGACGATCTCACACCAGTAGTAGAAGACAAAATCATAATGTTGCGTACCTTGTGCCTGGAGGCCGGCGGTTGGCTGCTGTTTCGTAACACTTTGTGGACTGGCCCCTGACTCATAGAGTAGGCGGCTACGTGATGGAAGACACGCCGAAGCTACGTCATAGATACCTGTCTTAATTGCGTCTTAAACCTTATGAGGGCGGCCTACGTGACTCAAATAATGTCCGAAACATGTGGTAATGTCTATTTCTAAACCCCTGTAATGCGGTAATTCCCCGACTGTTTCAAGGAGTATAAAAACTTATAATCGGCACATTTGGAGAGAGTTCGCTATTGGTCGTGCTAGAGGATGGTGCTATGGTTGTGGTGAAGACATCTTGGTGATGTCAGAGTCTACTGTGAGGTGGCAGGCGGCTACCTTCGGAGCAGTGTTGCACGAACCAAGAGGACTGCTGCGGTGGGCTGACAAGCGAAAAGGAGGTGCGCGACGGGAGTCGAACCGAAGACCTTAAGAGTGAAGACAGGGGTGCACTCGGGGTGCTGCGCAGCACACGACGATTCATCACTACGGCGGACTATTAAGGTTGTACACTGTCACTACTTGAAAGACTTGCACTGTGAGTGCCATTGGGAACACCGCGGCAACGGCATGCCCGGTGCGAAGATAGGCACACTTCGACTTTGATCGACTCTCGATTACCTTAATCCCCTTTACCTTCACCTTCTCTCCCTTGCCAACCCCCTTCCCCCTTCCCACCTCGCGGCAGGCGTCTTGCTCAGGCGTCAGCGTGTGGTGTGTGGGCTCTTGGTCTTTTCGGTACTAGCCTTCTGTGAGGCAGGTTTCGAGGTCTGCTGTATGGGGGACAGCATCGGCGAATCAATGTAAGTTTGCGAGCTCCTAGTAAAACCTTTGAGGTTTAACCCCTTGCAGACGATGGAGGTGGCCATCGGCTTGCTGGTTGTAATGTAACTGGTTATTGACTTTTCTAAATTCCTGTTTCGGCACCGCCATGTGAACATTTGTTTTATGCTCGAAGTGTTTAAAAAATCGAAAGATTGAGTATTCAGTTTGTCTTAAATTTGGCAGACCGCTTCACGGTATTTGTTTGTATTAATGTTTGCGTCGTCAGCTGCCGAAAGTGGCTTTATTGGAGGTGAGAAGAGTAAAAAAGTACTAGAAGAGCCCGCGGACGTGGATTGGTTATTATATTTAATGATCTAAAATGTTAGCGTTAAATATTAAATGATTCAGACATGGAAATTGCCTGTGTGCATTTCTCCTTAGTTTATGTCATAATCATTCTTGTGACAGTGCCGAGGCACTGACATTTCGTACAAATTGTGTGTTTTTGGGCATATTTATTGCCACAACTTCTTATATTTATTTATTGATCATAACGGACTTGTAAGGGCCCCTTCAGGGCGGATTTAGTGTATGCCTAATCACTGAGTTTAATGCGACATGTAGCCCACTGTATGTCTCGCAGGAGGCTTCCATTTTGTAATATTCAAGGTATGGTTTGAAAATTCGTCTAGAATTTAGATTGTTACAAACATGTTGGACATGGTGGCATGATATTTTAATTGTATTTTGAAGGTTGGCGCATATTGCTGCCCTTTATAAACAATGATGTAATGCTATTGTGTTTCACGCATTTGTATTTGAGAGTTATAATCATATTTGTGCATCTACGCACATTTATATGTTTCTCGTGTTTGCAGTCATTGAATGACTTTTATATTTTCAGAGTTGTAATCATGCAGTAAACAAATGTAAATTAAATTTTTAGGTTTGATTTGGGTAAACCACCACCAAATGTGTTGTGTTATTTGGGTATCAGCTATGTATCACACTTTTGTCATTTTGCTGGAGGGTTCATACCCATACAGCACACTTGGTCACAGAAACTTCGCAACGACGTAGCAATGTTGCATTTCGGTTACACTCCACAGAAGTCATACCGTAACGTCCCAGTGACGTTGCCATGCAACCAAGTTCTGACCCAGGCCTTTGTGACGGACATGCGACGTCGCAGAGAAACCTTTGTGTTACTGTTTAGTCATATGAGAGTTTATACAACGTTATTATTATTTCTTTCTTTCAAATGTTCTCATAATTATTCGTAAAATTTATTCTTTATAATTACTGTAACTGAATAAATTTCTATAGTCTTAAAAATATTGAAATCGTGTGAATGATTGTTAAGTAAAACAGTACTTAAGTACTAATGGTGGTGGTTGTCTTTGTTCGCGAACATGGGGAAACAAGTTAATACATTTGAAATTGTGTAGTGTTGTGAAAGCCTATGAATTCAGTCGGTTTTTAGGATTTGTGTAACTGTAGTGAGTATTTATTTAAAATATAAAATCTTCATGACATGAATTAATTTGTCTATTGTTTTATATATTTGTGAAGTACATATATTCATAGGTTATAATTTCAGTTAAGCACATTAATTTAATTTTCTTTCTTGTATTCCAGCCCCTAGATGAAGAGAATTTTGCGGACTATATCAAAATATGTTCAAAATTAATGATAACAAAGCTGTGCACCTGTGAATCACTTTGAGGTTATGTCTTAGTCTACATTCATGTCATGTTCAAAGGTATATTAAACATATCACACTGCGGTACAACATAATTAATTCCCTCAGTGATTACTTACACAAAGTATTTGTTACAATTAGGTATTTTTAAAGTAAAATATTAATGCCAAGCTCTTTGAAGTGAATTCCCTTACAGCATGGTAACGTCCCATTAATGTCGCAGCAACGTCGCACACCTAAAAGTGTGACGTCCCAGAAACGTCGCAGTAACATCCCAGCAACGTCGCAGCGAGGTTGCAGTGCGACGTCACATCGAGGCTGCAGTGCGACGTCACATCGAGGCTGCAGTGCGACGTCGCAGCAAAGTTGCTTTGTGATGTCGCAGCGAGGTTGCCATGGTTGTCACAAAAAGCGGACAAATACACGTCCCTGCGACGTTGCTGGGATGTCACTGTGACATTTTGCATCATTTCTGGGACGTTACACTTTTTGGTGTGCGACGTTGCTGCAACGTTTATGCGACGTTATCGTGCTGTATGGGTAACAGTCCCCACAGACTGTTGATTAGATGTATGACTGCATTTTATTGTGATTTGTACTGTTTAGTTAATTGATGGTAGACTTTTTTGTGCTTTAATTGGCAACGTTAATTAATGTGTCTGTGACACAGTAGCAATTGTGTGCATAACTAATTGTGTTGTGAGAGTTGTAGTTGTTTACTGTTTTGTATATTTCTTAGCTTTGTGAGCTATTAAACCCAATACTTGATTTAAGTCTTTTATTTCTAATTATAAGACCTCTATCCCAAAAGAATTAATGGGAATTGCCCACATGTAAAGTTTTTGCCTCAAACTTGTAACACTGGTTTCAGAAGTGGGATAGAGGCATAAATAAATTTAATAATTAATTCTGTTAGTGGAATTGTAGCTTACTTTTTGCTGTAGAGCAGCATGAGCAAGCCACAATTGGTAATGTCGGTATAGGGGCAAATTTGCAATAATGTGTACAGAAAGAAAAGATGCCAAATAATAATGTCTTCCAAAATTAAAGTTAATAATAGGGACACGTCATACAAAAAAAAAATACACCACCCTCTGCTCAACATCTCTAAATATATTGTGTTCAAAACCATAATACAAAAACAATACACTAATACATATATTAGCACTTATGAGATGTCTATACAACATTTATATTGAAGGTAAAACACAAAATTGTTAAATATCTAAATATATAAATATATTATAATTATATATTAAATAGATACGATTGACTAAAAGGTGTTTGATGAAACAGTCGCTTGCCCTTAGCAGATGCCAGTTTAATTAATTCTGGAATGAACACCTATAAAAATGGCAGTAAGCATACTGCAACGGTCGGCAACGGGTGGCGCCCGGGCCACCATACAATAAGTTTGGCAGCTCGGGCCGCCACAGAATCATTGCACACAATTACTATTTAATTAAATTGAGCCACTTTATAATTTTTTGTTTAAATTTCAATTGTAAATGTGAATGATTACAAGAAGCATGTCAGCGGAAATAGAAGCACTGAAGGCCCTCATTGAGGGAATAAGTGGCCAAATCAGTTCTGTCAGAGATAGTGTAAATGCAAATGTTGATAGTGTAAATGAAAATGTAGATAAGAAAATAGATATTGTAAATGAAATTGTAGATAAGAAAATAGATAGCGTAAATGTAAGATAAGAAAATAGAGAATGTTAGTAATCTTGTAGACAGTGTACGTGAAAAGGTAGACAAAGTGAACGAAGTGGTGGACAGAAAAAAAAGACAATGTTAAAGAAATGGTGTACCAGGAAATAGAGGCTGTAAACGAAAAGGTAGGCAGCATAAAGGAAGAGATGGACTACATGAAAAATAGCATGCAGCAACAAAAGGATGACCTGAGGAAGGATGTCAAGAACTTTTCCATGGTAGAGGGGGTGGCCATCTTGTTACCAGAGAAGACATGGGCATTGCTGAATCAATACCTCAAGGTAGCGAAGAGAAGACCACGAAGTTTGAACCAGGCTGTAGTGTGATTCCCAACCAGGCAGAAAATGGGCCGCGACATGTTTCTGTATCTAATGTGCCTGCATCGAACATTGGAAAATGAATTTCTTTCAAGCCTGCTCCTTACGATGGTCAAACTCCATGGCGAGAATATCAAAACCAGTTCGAGATTGTGGCAACCATAAATGGTTGGTCTGACCAGCAACGAGCCTACTACCTTGCAGCTGTGCTGAGGGGACCTGCCCTCAGTATACTCCAGTCACTTCCAGAACAACAACGTCTGGAATACTCGACATTAGTTATTGCACTGGAGCTGCGCTTCGGAGACAAGTATTTGTGACATGTCCAGAACAGGCACGAGATATCATAGCAGTCGGCTTTTTCGTGGATGCAATTGCCGATGTAGATGTGCGAAAAGCAGTTCGCCTTGCCGCCCCAAGGACTATGCAGGTTGCCCTGGCCAGAGCACTGGAGGTCGAATCAGCAAGAGGGTCATCAACTCGGCGTGCTGTGTGGGCAGTCGCACTGTCGGGCGACGAGAGAGACAACAGCCTAGAGAACATCCTGAAGAGAATGGAAGCCACAATGAATGCAATTAAGAACAAATTCACTCCGATTACACCTCGCCCTCGAAAACAGGGGCGACCAAGCTGTTGGGAATGCGGAGAGCCCGGACACCTAAGAGCCTAGTGTCCAGGATGGCTGCAGAAAAACTAAATCCAAGAGCAGGATGAAGCTGCCCGATCTTGCCAACCGTCGGGAAACATGTAAGCACCTGTCTTAAGGGGCGAATGTCGGTGACAGAGAGAGATAAGGCCCCAGAATTTCTTCAAGTACGCTCAGTGAAACATGATTTTAATGCAATCCTAGTGGAGGGCATTCTGGATAATGTTTCTTGCCATATGGTTGTAGACACTGGAGCAACCATTACTGTTGTCAGACCGGACATCTGGAGGCCTTCTCCCCAGCAGTTAAAAGGCTATAATCACAGACAAAGCTTTCTGATGACAGTGACAGGCGAGACCACAGCAGTGAAGGGGAAGAAAAATGTACAGTTGAAGTTGGGTGACCTCTGCATTGAGCACGAAGTGTACATAGCCGACATAGAAGATGAATGTTTACTGGGTCTGGATGTGTTGCACAAGTTGGAGTGCTTTATAGATACTCGGTGAGGAGTACTATGAGCTGGTAACATAGACCTGGTAATGATGTCACGAAGCGAACTATCCTTGCCAACCAGCTGCCAAGTGGTCTGTTGTGAGACAACTGTTTTACGAGCATCCAGTGAGATTGTCATCCCCGCACGGTGTCGAGACAATTTTGTGCGGCGTGTAGCACTGGTAGAACATATGAGAGGAAGCAGCTTACCTGATGAAGTTGTGGTAGCAAGAACATTGGTTTCGCCGAGTTGTGGAAATTTACCTGTTCGAATGGTCAGCTTGTCGAACAGGGCAATCCAGTTTGAGGAGGGGGCCATAATAGATGTGTGCAAACAAGTCTTCCAAATAACTACCACCGACAAAGAAGCCATCAGGTCAGGCGATCTTAATGGGAGTGTGCCAGAACCACTCAAGGAAATACTGACTAGAACTGGAGAAAATCTGAACTGGAGACAAGAAAAGCTGTGGCAGAACTTCTGAAGAAAAACAAGAAAACTTTTTCACATGGGCCACTTGACCTTGGCAGAACATCCACTGCACAACATCACATTGATACAGGAGAAGCTAGGCCAATCAAGCAACCCCCAAGACGACTGCCTCTGGCTACACAAGAGACGGTGGATGGCATCTTGAAAGAAATGAAGGACTTGGATGTGATCGAGCCGTCGGCCAGTCCTTGGTCATTACCTGCTGTGCTAGTTAAGAAGAAAGATGGGTCCACAAAATTTTGCACGGATTACTGCCAGCTAAATGATGTGACCAAAAAGGATTGCTACCCCCTCCCCCGGATTGATGACACATTGTACAGCTTTACAGGGTCACAACGGTTCTCTACACTTGACATGAAGAGTGGCTACTGGCAATATGAGTTGGCACAAGAGGACAGAGAGAAGACAGCCTTCTCTGTGCAAGGGAAAGGAACTTGGCAGTTTAACGTCGTGCCGTTTGGGCTATGCAATGCCTCTGCTACCTTCGAACAACTAATGGTAAAGATTCTACCTCTAGATATTTGCCAAGTTTACTTAGATAATATTGTCCTCACAGGTAAAACATTTGAAGAACTCCTTACCAGATTAGATTCCGTGTTCCAGAAAGTGGCTGCTGCAAATCTGAAGCTGGTTCCCAAGAAGTGCTACCTGTTCCAAAAGAAAGTTAGTTTCGTAGGGCATGTTGTATCAGCTGATGGAATCCAGACTGACCCAGAAAAATACCAGGGCAATAAATGACTGGCCACAACCAACAGACAGGACACAGGTGAGAAGCTTTCTTTGACTCTGTGCTTATTATTGGCGGTTTGTACAAGGATTTGCTACGATTGCCAAGCCACTACATAAGCTTACTGAAGCCAAAAAAAATTCTGTGGATCCCTGAATGTGAAGCATCTTTCAGAATATTAAAATAAGTTTTAATGTCCCCTCCAGTTTCGGGCTTCTCCGATAATGAAGGCGAGTTTATTTTGGACACAGATGCGAGTGATGAAGGCATCTGTGCTGTGCTGTCACAGGTTCAAGATGGAGTAGAGAAGCCTCTAGAATATTTCAGCAAAGTGCTGCAGAAACCAGAGAGAAACTATTGTGTCACTCGCAGGGAGCTATTGACAATGGTGAAGTCCATATCACATTTCCACCACTACTTATATGACAGTCACTTTACTTTGCAAACAGATTAGGCTGCTCTATGCTGGCTGCTGAACTTTAAGAATCCCGAAGGACAAATAACTCGTTGGATACAACATCTTCAAGAATACAACTTCGAAATCCAACACCATCCTGGTCGTTCCCATAATAATGCAGGTGCATTATCCTGCAGGCCTTGAGACGCTAACTGTCGTCACTGTGAACGGTAAGAGGAGAAAAGCAGAGGAGTGCGATGTGTCAGAACAACAAGGCTTCAGGCATCAACGTCCGTTGGGAAATACTCCTGGACTGATGACAAGATAAGAGAAGAACAAAGAAATGACCCGGACTTGTGCCCAATAGTGGGTTGGAAAGAGCACGACCAATGGCCAGAATAGCACGAGCTATCTGAAAAGACTGCTACAACTAAGGCATACTGGGCACAGTGGAATTCACTTGTTCTGAAGAATGGTGTCCTCTACCGGAACTGGGAGAGTGCGAATGGCAGACATGAACACCTGCAGTTGCTCCTCCCAGAGAAAAAGATCCCAGAGTTACTGAAGGATATCCATAATTCTGTGTCAGGCAGTCATTTCGGCATTAATAAGACACTGAATAAGGTTCGAGAGAGAGATTTTACTGGCTTCATTGCCGTGAAGACATCGACAGATGGTGCCGAATGTGTGACCACTGTGCCATAAAGAAAGGTCTGAGGGTCAGAGGCAGAGGTCGCCTCCAAAAGTACAATGTTTGTGCCCCATTCGAGAGAATGGCGGTTGACATCTTGGGTCCCTTGCCAATAACCAAAAGAAACAATCGGTACTTGCTGGTGGTGCAGGACTACTTCACCAAATGGCCAGAGGTTCTTCCGATACCGAATCAAGAAGCCAGCATGGTGGCTGATGCACTGGTCGGACATGTGTTCTCAATGTTCGGGGTGCCATTGGAGCTTCACTCTGACCAAGGGCGGAACTTCGAAGTGGCCCTTTTTCAAGAAATGATGAAGATAATGGGTATAAAGAAGACCCGAACTACTCCGCTACATCCACAGTCTGATGGCATTGTCGAACGCCTAAATCGCACCCTGGAGAAGTAGCTACCCATCTTTGTATCCGATAGTCAAAACGATTGGGACTCCAAAGTACCACTGTTTCTGCTAGCATACCGCTCTGCCATCCATGAAGCAACTAAGGTGATTCCATCAAGGATATTGTTTTGGAAGAGAGCTCTGTCTCCCGAGCCACCAGATGTTCGGACGACCGGCGGAGGAAGACCAGATTGTATCCCCAGTGTATGCCAGCGAGTTACATCGCAAGTTGGATCACACTCACAACTTTGCCCGGCGACACCTTAGGATCAGCACCGACAGGATGAAGACTCGCTACGATAGGAATGCACCAGATGAAAACTTCCAAGAAGGACAACTGGTGTGGTTGTACAACCCTCAAAGAAAGAAGGGGTATTGTCTCAAGCTGCAGAAGAATTGGGAAGGCCCTTATGAAATAGTGAAGAAGATCAATGATGTGGTGTTTCGGATTGTTCGTTGAGGCTCTCGGGCGAGAGAACCTAAAGTTGTACACATCGACAGATTGGCCCTCTACAATGGACCTGAGGCTGCTGTGTCAGCTCGGGACGAACAGACTTAAGAAGGGGGCAGTGTTGCGTACCATGTGCCTGGAGGCCGGTGGTCGGCGGCTGTTTCGTAACACTTTGTGGACTGGCCCCTGACTCATAGACTAGGCGGCAACGTGATGGAAGATACGCCGAAGCTACGTCATAGATACCTGTCTTAATATCGTCTTAACCCTGCGAGGGCGGCTTACGTTACTCAAATATTGTCCGAAACATGTGGTAATGTATATTTTAAGACCTATGTAGTACGGTTATTCCCCGACTGTTTCAAGGAGTACAAAAACGCAGAATCGGCACATTTGGAGAGAGTTCGCTATTGGTCGTGCTAGAGGAAGGTGCTATGGTTGTGGAGCTAGACTGGTGAAGACATCTTGGTGATGTCAGAGTCTACTATGAGGCGGCAGGCAGCTACCTTCGGAGCAGTGTTGCTCGAACCAAGAGGACTGCTGCGGCAGGCTGACAAGCGAAGAGGAGGTGCGCGATGGGAGTCGAACTGAAGACCTCAAGAGTGAAGACAGAGGTGCACACGGGGTGCTGCGCAGCACACGACGGTTAATCACCACGGTGGACTAATAAGGTTGTTCACTGTCACTTTTTGAAAGACTGTTGATTGGATATATGACTGAATTTTATTTTGATTTGTACTGTTTAATTAATTGATGGTAGACATTTTTTGTGCTTTAATTGTCAAAGTTAATTAACGTTTCTATGACACAGTAGTAATTGTGTGCATAACTAATTGTGTTGTGAGAGTTATAGTTGTTTACTGTTTTGTATATTTCTTAGCTTTGTGAGCTATTAATTCCAATACTTAATTTAACTCATTTATTTCTAATTATAATGCCTCTATACAAAAGTAATTAATGGGAATTACGCACATGTTATGTTTTTGTCTCAAACTTGTAACAATAAATAATAATGGTAGAGTTCAAATCATCTGCAGTGGCTCATTGCATTGAAAGTACTACAAATGCCTATCAACCCAAGGTACTTCAGATAACTGCTGCGAACAAAGCAGTGACCACATATCTGTACAGCCCAGAAAATACACATTATTTATATATTTTTTATTTTATCACATAGCTAAGGTGTATGGTAGTTGCGAATTTTTGAAGCAATAATAATATCTAATGATAAAATTTTTTAAGTTGTGTGAAGTGCAAAACTTAAACCTACTCTTTGCACCTGAACTATGGGGTGTCTGGTCAGTGTTATACTCCTGGTATTACAGTCAGGCCTGATGAGAGGATGTTGTGTGCATTGTTGCAACGGCGCTTAGCAGGACCTTTGGGGGTGGGACCTGGATTTCTTTGAGACACAATACTTTGATTATTATATTTCAACACTTTGTGTGTTTATATTTTACCACAGCATATGTTTATAACATGTAATCACAATATTTAATGGCTCATAACCCTGGAAAAATTGAAGGCCTCCTTCTTCGAATGGTTGAAACATGGATCGGTAGGGGCCCGAGGTTACCATTTCAACGGGGTCCGAGAAGACTCTTGATGGGACTGGTTACAGTGCCACACCTATTCATATTTTAGATCCTTCGAAGAAAATGGGTTGGTGGAAAGGAGGTTGTAAGGAAAAATTAGTCAAATAGGAAGAAGAATTTTAAAAAATACCTTATATATATACATATATATATTAAATATCACATTAACATGCACATTTCATGCGGGCACACACACACCTGCTGAAATCAGAGCTCTTCCTGCCTCAAACAGATTTGCACCCCTGGAGCTGGTTTACTGTAAATTTTATTGGTCAGAATTAGATGATTTACAACTTCTTTGTCAGAATGAAAAGCTATTAAGGAAGCACTATAAATGAAATTAGTATTGTCAGCTTTAGTGAGCACTTTTGAAAACAGTCCTATAAGAAGTATAATTGGAAAAAAAAATTGTATCTAATCAGTGTAATAAAATTTACATACAAAGTTCATTACGTAAATTGATACATTTTGTTTCATTAACAAGTATTAGAAAGATGCATGTCACCTGTAGTGGGGGAGTAGGGGAAACTTCAAAAGTGCTTGCTTTATTGACAGGATCAATTAAATTTATTGTAAAATGTTGTTGCATGTTAAATTTAAATTGTACTGTATTATATCATATTATTTATTGTTTATGCAGACAGTATTTCACAGAGAGCCTGTAGAATTAAACCATTTATCACTTATCATTTTTGTAGTCAGTATTCCTCACAGCCTGTAGAATAAAAGTTTTGAACACTTATCATTTGACATGGGCACTAGGGGGGGGGGGTGGCATGTTGATGATAATGACACTGACTAGGTAGGTGAGTTGGACGGGATATGGATGAGAAAGTTACAGGGTGGACCAGCTAGCAGGGAGAGCTGAGATAAGATGGATAGTGGAGTAAAGGGCACATGGCACAAACTGCGGAGGGCGCCCTTTTCTGATTATCCCAGGGTTGACAGGCCGACGACCACGGGGCAGGCTATGTACCGGTGGATTATTGCACCCTCAAACGACAGACCTTCGGGAACTTGTTAGGGCCAGTACCCACGCCACAACACACATAAAAATTACGTTAAGCATCACTCGGGACAGGGTGAGCCAAGAGCACTACTTGCAAATAAAAGATGCAGATAATTGTTTTGAAGTTTACTCACCATGAACAAAAGACTGGTATACTCGCAGAAGGCCAGTGTTAGTTAAGCGGATCTGGAGCACAAACCTCTCCAGTAAGTGACACGGTAAAACAACACAGGGCTGGTGGTATAGTTAATATGCGAACTTACGCCCCTGGTCGGGATGGCCGGCAGGGGATGAGGAGTCCCGGGTCAAAAACAATAAAAACAGTTCCGGAAAATTAAATTACAACCATTGAAAACTAAAGATGGCTGGTGCAAAACTGATGAAGGACCCAGGTAGACAAAAACACATCTAGCACCTCAATGCATCTAATTCCGACTGACTGGAAAAATTGGCGTCCAGCATCGCCAAGCCAGCCCCACGAGAGGGGGTGACTTAGCACGTTGCAAAGTAGTTCCGATACAAGCACATTAAGTAAAATGAAATTACATAAGATACAATACAACATGGATACTGGAAAAATTGCACAACATATTAAAGCATTCCTGATAATTGTTGGAATGTTTTAGTTTGGAATATTGTTCCTGTTGCATCATGTTTAAGCGGAAGGATAGAACACACATAGCATAGCTGATGCAACTGAATAATGGCGATTGAAAATGATCAACAAATATTAATATACATTTTGAAAAAAAAAACATTGAAACCGTTATTAGACACTTAAAAAATGTGGTAATTACAGAGTAAACTTAAAGAAACATATTTTAAAAGTAATATTTATTATTTACAACACGCACTGAGTGTAGGCCATTCTAAACAAGGACAATGCGACAGACGGACTAGTGGGAGAGTGTGCTAGGCACACGTCACATTTATGCAAATAGTATTCCACAGACAGCCTGAAGAATCAAAGCTTTTAATAACACTTATTGTTTATGCAAATGGTATTCCACAGACAGCCTGTAAAATAAAAGCTATTAACACTTATCGTTTATGCAGATAGTATTCCACAGACAGCCTGTAGAATAAAATATTTTAACACTTATTGTTAATCCATACAGTATTCCACAGAGAGTTTATAGGAATAAAGCTTTATTCACTTCTTGTTTATGCAGGCAGTATTCCACAGACAGCCAGTAGAATAAAAGCTGTTATCACTTCCTGTTTATGCAGACAGTATTCCACAGACAGTGTGGAGAATAGAAGTTTCTAACATTTATCGTTTATGCCCACAGTATTCTACAGACAGCCTGTATTATTAAAGCTTTTATCACTTCTCGTTTATAGAGACAGTATTTCACAGACAGCCTGCAGAATAAAAGCTATTATCACTTATTGTTTATGCAGACAGAATTCCACAGACAGCCTGTAGAATAAAATTTTTTTAACACTTATCGTTTATGTAGATAGTATTCCACAGACAGCCTGTAGAATAATAGTTTTTAACACTTATCATTTATGTAGAGAATATTCCATAGGCAGCCTGTAGAATACATTTTTTAACACTTATCGTTTATGTAGATAGCATTCCACAGACAGCTTGTGGAAAAAAAGTTTTTTACACTTATTGTTTTGACGCAGTGTCCGGTGTGAGTGAGGTAGGAACGGAGCTGCGTTGGAATGCTCTGGGTGCCACCCGGTTAAGCCTGTAGTCGGGAACACGAGGCTCGATGGGTCGTGGTCTGTTCGTGCCAGCGTACCCCTCTCTCACCGGGCGAGTCGAAACAGCTGCGGATCGGGAAAAGCAGGGAGGATCTGGAGAAAACTACACCTTACATGGACACTTATGGGGCAGTCCACACTACCATACCCTAGGGCCTTAAGTGAGCCAGTTCCAAATGGCGAAACAAAGTAAAACACTGGGATGGATAGTTGTACGCACGGGTTACATTTCTCGCTGGACGAATCAGAGTCCCGATGCGTACCAGTTCTCTCTCGTTCCGTCCATCGCGGCTGCTGCTTCCAGACTGCCTTCTTCATGCGTGGGTAGAGGGAGGGGGCAGCGAAATCAAGTGTCCTGCACTGGCAGATGGCCGTGCAGTGGCCGGGATGGCAGGTGTTGCACGTCGGTGTCAAGTTCACACACGCTCTGCCACCGTTACTGATCGGCCACACACACTCAAGTACCGCACATCTGCCATTACCAACCAGCGCACACTTGCCATTGACACCCTCTGCGAACGCCTGCCGCGACCAGGTGCAACTCCACCTGGCCTGTGGCCTGGTACGACGACATACGCCCCCCTCCTGAAAACGAGTGGTCACGGCAGGTGTGTACATTCGCTATGTATTTTGCTGCTGATGTCGCCCCCGACGACTGAACACTAGGGTCTGCTGTGGGTCGAAGTCTCCGGTGTCATCTCCTGAGTCGTCGGGTGGTGTACAGCACGTCTGCTGTTTCTGTCGAGGGTGAGGTCGTAGGTTGTAGAGCTCCTTTCGGTGTCTGTTGGTATGGGTCGAGGGAGTAGACATTGGGGTGCTGGCCGTCGGTAACACCGGCACATTCTGGGATGTTGTGGTCTTAACAACCTGACTTTCAGCCACTGGCGTCTATACCGTAGGCGCCCATGATTGAGGGCCACCAGCCACGCACCACTCCGAAAAGCGGCGAACACGAGGACGAAACCAGGCAGGTGCTCGGCGCCTGCACTTTCGTTCGTTCCTCGGTTCGGTGTTGACCCCTTCCTCCTGTTGGCCATTTGTGCTAGGCTCGGACGAATGCAACTGGGGTTGCCTGCTATGTCGGCATCGTGGTTGGCATCGAGGCGACTCTTCTGGTTCCTCGATGTGTATGGTAATAGCCGTACTCTCTAGTGGCGTATCCAGTTCCCACACTTCCCGGACGATGGGTTGGCGTCTCGGCTCATCCTCATCAGGCATGGTCACTATTGGTTCGGCTTCCTGCGGTGGTGTTATGACACCAGGCGGCGATGGGAGAAGTAATGTCAGTCCCGGAGTCTTGTCACATCTGCTTTGCGAGTGTTTGTCACTCTCCTCTTCGAGTGGTGTCTCATTTTGTGTGTGTAAGGTGTCCTCCAGTGGGGTCTGTGTCACACTGTCTGTATCTGTCTCCTCGTCAGCCGGCATGATAGGAACCACCCTTAGTTCGTCTCGATGGATCTTTCGTAGGCGCCTGTCCCATCTCGGACCAGCTAGACATGTTGTCCTAGGCGTTTTCGCGCTGTGTGGGGTCCTGTCCAGCGAGGTGCTAGTCCTGCAAGAAGTTTCGTGTGCCAGCCGACAATTGATGGTTCTGAGCATATACCGGTGTCCCTACCTCCAGGGGTGCAGGTGGGTTTTCTGACACTGGCAGAATTTTTCACACACAGGCCTCTTGGTGTTGGCGGGCAGCAGTGAGTTCGGTGTCTCGGCACTCGCCCCAGTCCTCTGCATCCTGAGGGACCTCTGGCCTGGGTTCTCCTGGAAGCGATAGGTTGCGCCCTTGCACGAGGGTTGTCGGTGCCTGCCCTGTGGCGGCATTCACCCGACGTCTGAGGCAGAACAGAGCCTCGCCCAGATGCTGGTCCCATTATGAGTGATCTTCTCCAACACGAAAGCGGAATTGGTCCTTCAGCTCCTGGTTCTGCCTCTCTGTTGGATTAGCACGAGGGTGGTATACCAGTGTCATATGGTGCTCTAGTTGTAGTTCACAGCACCACCTCCTCCACTGCCTACTGAGAAACTGTGAACCATTGTCCATTAGTAGTGTTCGGGGGTACCTCCATCGTGCAAAAAAATCCTTCTGTAGCACTTTTGTAATTGTCTGACTATGGATATTTGTTAGTGGATACGCCTCCACCCTGCAAGAGAACATGTCAGTTACCACTAATATGAAACGATATCCCTTGGTGGTGCGCGGATACGGTCCCATCAAGTCCAATGCTACAGCTTAGAAGGGAGTAGTGGGAAGGTGGGGCATTTGTTGTTTGGTCCCATCTGCTCTTCGTGCCTTTTCCGCTGGCAGTCCTGGCAGCCTCGTACATAATCCCGCACATCCACTCTGAGACCAGGCCAGTAGAAATACTGCATTACATTCCGCACTGCTAGTGTATCACTGTGTGCGAAGTTCAAGACTATCTCGCCTCGGGGGCCACAAACACTTTCCATGCCGCCTCCACACCTGGCGGCTTCGTTTCTAGCACTTGATCCCTTACTCGAACACGCTCCACATTACCCTTGGCGCACTTGGCTATTAAGCGCAAAGCTGTAGGAGATGTTCTTTGTGTGTTAAGGACGTGATTATTCACAACAGACCAGGTAGTCGTTTTGAACGAATGCGTAACTGTCTGCAGTGAGGCGTGTTCCTTTGTTATGACTTTCCTCTGCTGAGTTGAGGGACGCTCAGTAGGAAACATCACTGCCACATCGTGGTCGTCCATGATGGTTTGAGCCGGGTTTGGATCCCATGACAAGTGATCGGAGAGTTCATTGTCAACTCCGCAGACATGCTCAATCGTAAATCAAACGACTGTAGTAACAGTGCCCAGTCAATGAGTTTACCCCTCCTTCCCTGCATCGTGTCCAACCCCATCAGACACTTGTTGTCCATCCATAACGTGAACTGTCTTCCTTCTAGGTGAGGGTGTACTTACAAAGAGCCCAAACTACCGCCAGGTACTCCCGCTCATTGCTGTGATAGCGACATTCTGCTTCTCCGAACTTGGCACTACTGTAGTTGATAATGAATCGTGACCCATCGTCAGCTAGCTGGTACAGGACGGCGCCAGCACCTTCCATGCTGGCATCAGTCTGGATGTAAAGGCGCTTCTCAGGATTGATGCGAGACAAAGCATGACACTTGGTGAACTGCGATTTCAACTCTTCAAATGCCTTCTGGGCACATTCGTTCCAGGTGTATTTTATTTTTACAGACAAGTCAGTGAGAGGGGCGGCGGTTGTGGCAAAGTGCGGTATGTAGTTCCTCAACTAGTTCGTTAATCCAATGAACCGTTGCATTTGTTTCCTGGTCGTCGAAAATGTGCTGTTGGCAATTTTGTCCAGGTGTTTGGGATGGGCATAGTTACCATCCGGCCGGATCACATGCCCCAGAAAGTCGACGGAGGTTCTACCGATGTGGCACTTCTGGGGGGAGACGACAAGTTGGTGCACTGCCAGTCGTTCTAACACTAAACTCAGATGGCATGTATGGTCCACCCATGTCTGGGACCAGACGATGACGTCGTCGAGGTACTCTACGACAAATTCCCCGATGTACCCCTCCAGCACCTGCGTCATCATATACAGGAAGGTTGATGGAGCGCACTTCAGCCCGAATGGCATCTTCCGAAACTGAAATCAGCATCCATCTGGTGTGTTAATGCTGTCTTCTCACAGTCTTCTGGACATATCGGTACTTGCCAATAACCTGACTTTTAAGTCTAACGTCAAAAACACTCGGCCATCACCCAGTCCTGCCAAGGCCTCATCATCACTGATCCACGGTGGAGGGGCACTCTCTGTCATCAGGTTCAGTGAATGGAAATCAGCACAAAAGCGCAGTGTCCCATCCTTCTTCGGCACGAGTACAAAGCGGGCATTATATCGACTGTTGGATGGTTCGATTACACCCTCCTTTAGCATCTCGGCAACTTGCTCCCTGATGATCCATTGTTCATGCATCCCATAGCCTCTGTGACCAGTGTAGACTGGGTCTGGGTTAGGTGTCAGTATGAGGTGCACAGCTGCTATGGTTGTCTGAAGTAGGTCGGAGAAAGTGAAGACATCTTTCCATTCATCTAAGAGAGATTTTATCGCTGTCCTGTATTCGGCTGGGACCTCATTGTCCAGGTCGCCCAAGTGAATTGTGTGTTGGTTGGTATTCGGCCGCCAGGCGACAGTATACACTGTTCGTCGTTCCACGGCTCCCATGTGTACCCTCTTCGCCACGACCTCTATCACTGCTGCTTGTTGCTGCAGCCATGGTTGCCCCAGCACGAAGGGCTCTCATAGGCCGTCCACGACCAAGGCTTCGACTTGAGACGTCTGGTCGCATATCCTAATCGTCAGGTCGGTTACGCCCTGTGTGATACTGTACTTCCCTCTGGTGGCCAGCTGTAGCATGCAGGGTCCAGGTCGGATCTGTGATGGATCAACGAGTGTGGATGCGACGAACCTATGGCTGGCGGCAGTATCAACTAATGCAGCAGTTTGTTGGTTGTTGACTTCGATCAGGATGCAGAGTAACTGATCCTCCTCGATGGATAATTGTCCCAAAAATGGCTCTGAGTCGGTGTTGGTTGTGATCAGGTGTGTCTGGCGATTTACAGCAGAAGGTCAGCAGCTGGCCTGCCTCCCCGCCATAGGCGTTTCCCGATGGCGGGCATGTGGTATTCCTAACAGGGCAGTCCCGGTGCCAGTGATACGTGTTCGCTGGGCAGGTGTGGCACTGATGCGGTTGAATGTCTTGTCGCGAGAGTTGTGGAGCTGACACAGGATCGGCCGACCGCGGCGCCTCAATCGCGATTTGTTGTCTTTGGCCTGTTGGTGTGCCGCTATCGCGCATATTTCTGGTGATGGTTGCCACCTCGTCCACCCGTCCTAGTGTCTGTAATGGATGTCCTCTCAGCCGATTGACGGCCCTGTCTGCGACTATTGCTTGACGAATGTATCCCTCCACACTTTCAACATTCACTTCTGCCAAAAATGGTTAGAGATCCAGTCGCAGACGTGGGGTTATACTGC
Organism: Medauroidea extradentata; assembly: GCA_003012365.1. NCBI lineage: Eukaryota > Metazoa > Arthropoda > Insecta > Phasmatodea > Phasmatidae > Medauroidea > Medauroidea extradentata. The sequence goes on from PNEQ01089712.1 coordinate 25,965, forward strand.
TTAGTGTGTCCTCCGGTGGTGTGGTTGGATATGTGTGCCGGAACAGCTGGATTTTCGTGGCTATGAACCTCTCTGTCGACTCCGTGTCCTTTTGTGGTTCACTATAAAAGCGCGCTTGACAGTCTGCAAGAACCTCTGCGGACCCGAACCGATACCGTAGGCCATTCGCGAACTCGTCCCATGTCATTGTTGCATATCCCCATATTCTCCACCAGTCCTTTGCGGCACCATCAAGTTGCTAATCGTACGCTCAACCCACTCCTCGTACACTATGCCGTAATGTAAACTCAGTGTTTCGCACTGCTGCAGAAACTGGTCCACGTCCTCGTGCATGTGTCCAGAGAACTCGGGAAGTTTCATTATGTCCCCACTCTCTTGGTGGGTTGTTGCGACAGCTCGACGCGCAGTCGTTGAGGCACTGGGGAGGGGTGATAGGGTGTTAGGTTTGTAGCTTGTGACATAAAACTTTGAAGCGGGGGAGGGGGCCTCGATGACACACAAGTTGTGCAAGCGAACACACCCTCACCGAATGTGACAAGTTCCGTGGCATGCAAACATCTGCGGTGGCGTCTTGTTCGACATCACACAAGTGGCCATCTCCTTCCCTTGCCTGTCACATGTTAGCGAGTCACATACTTTGGCCTTCCTGGGCGGGCTGTGGTCGATATGCTTCTCCACTTTCATGCTCGGGTTCCCCTTCTGGTTCTCCATGGCACATGTGCAGCACTGTTGCACAACTTCTCCGTAAAGTAAATCAGAGAAGGCTGATAATCCACACCTAACACACTCCTTGCTGCTCATTGTGTGCGATGGTTTGATTTCTTTCTAGATCTAGCTCCGTGTATTGTATCCTGCTGTCGCTGATGTGCGGGCTGTTATGTAACTGGCTAAACATTGCAAATGTGGCGATCCTGTGGTGAAGTGTTGTCTTCCAGTCATTCTCTGTGTAGGTTGTATTTCGATTTACACTGTGATATTCACGCCAAAGCATTGGGCGCCATAACGCCATGTCCGGTGAGAGTGAGATAGGAACGGAGCTGTGTTGGAATGCCCTGGGCGCCACCCGGTTAAGCCTGTAGTCGGGAACACGAGGCTCGATGGGTCGTGGTCTGTTCGTGCCGGCGTGCCCCTCCCTCACCTGGCGAGTTGAAACAGCTGCGGATCGGGAAAAGCAGGGAGGATCTGGAGAAAACTACACCTTACATGGACACTAATGGGGCGGTCCACACCCCCATTACCTAGAGCCTTAAGTGAGCCAGTTCCAAATGGCGAAACAAAGTAAAACACTGAGATGGATAGTTGTACGCACGGGTTACATTTCTCGCTGGACGAATCAGAGTCCCGAAGCGCACCAGTTCTCTCTCGTTCCATCCATCGCGGCTGCTGCTTCCAGACTGCCTTCTTCATGCGCTGGTAGAGGGAGGGGGCAGCGAAATCACGTGTCCTGCACTGGCAGATGGCCGTGCAGTGGCCAGGATGGCAGGTGTTGCACGTCGGTGTCAAGTTCACACACGCCCTGCCACCGTCACTGATCCGCCACACACACTCAAGTACCGCACATCTGCCATCAACAACCAGCGCACACCTGCCACTGACACACTCTGCGAACACCTGCCACGACCAGGTGCAACTCCACCTGGCCTGTGGCCTTGTATGATGACAGTTTATTTAGATAGTATTCCAGAGACAGCCAGTAGAATAAAAGTTTTTAACACTTATCGTTTATGCAGACTGTATTCCACAGACAGCCTGTAGAATAAAAGTTTTTAACACTTATCGTTTATGTAGATAGTATTCCACAGACAGCTTGTAGAATAAAAGTTTTTGACACTTATCGTTTATGTAGATAGTATTCCACAGACAGCCAGTAGAATAAAAGTTTTTAACACTTATTCTTTATGTAGATAGTATTCCACAGACAGCCTGTAGAATAAAAGTTTTTGACAGTTATCATTTATGTAGATAGTTTTCCACAGACAGCCAGTAGAATAAAAGTTTTTAACACTTATTGTTTATGCAGATAATATTCCACAGACAGCCAGTAGATTAAAAGTTTTTAACACTTATCGTTTATGCAGATAGTATTCCACAGACAGCCTGTAGAATAAAAGTTTTTAACACTTATCGTTTATGTAGATAGTATTCCACAGGTAGCCTGTAGAATAAAAGTTTTTAACACTTATTGTTTATGCAAAAAGTATTCTACAGACAACCTGTAGAATAAAAGATTTTATCACTTATCGTTTATGCAGACAGTATTCCACAGACAGCCTGTAGAATAAAAATTTTTAACACTTATCATTTATGCAGACTGTATTCCACAGACAGTCTGCAGTATAAAATCATTAACACTTATTGTTTATGGAGACAGTATTCGACGGACAACCTGTAAAATAAAAGCTTTTATCACTTATGGTTTATACAGACAGTATTCCACATACAGCTTGTAGAATAAAAGCTATTAACACTTAACGTTTATGCAGATAGTATTCCACAGACAGCCTGTAGAACAAAAGTTGCTGTCACTAGTCATTTATGCAGATAGTATTACACAGACAGCCTTTCGAACAAAAGCTATTATCACTTATTGTTTATGCAGACAGTATTCCACAGACAGCCTATAGAGTAAAAGTTTTTAACACTTATCACTTATGTAGATAGTATTACACAGACAGCCTGTAGAATAAAAGCGTTTAACACTTACCGTTTATGTAGACTGTTGTATAATGCTTTATTATTCCACTTATCACATTGTAGCTCTACACACTTCACTCTCCAACTTCCTTACTCTGTTTACAAGAAAACAAGTAGTACCAACCTTCCAGATCCCACATCCTTTGACAATACATAAACAAAGAACAACATTCAACACTTGTCCCCCTAAAACTCTAAAGTTAGGTCGAGCAATGTAACATAGGAGATACTAAATGTATAACAAATTAGCACACATTGAAAGAAAATTAACTTGGTCACGGTAACCCAACACTACTCTATACAAAGTCCTTGTATCCACTGTGTATCCCTGCTCCTGCCCTGCCCGCTGAGAGCATCGCAGCATCGTGGATGAAGCACCCTGCAGCTGTTGCTGTTTTGTGCTTGATTGTTGTAGCTGCTCCTCTGCGTCCTTGCAATTTGGGAATCCAAGAAAAGGGACTTGATCTTCTTCTTCTCTGACAGTTTCCTCTGTTGTTCGATGAGGCCAATCACCTCCTGCTTCGGCTTCGACTGCTGGTTGCGGTAGTGGTACTGGCTTGCAACGAAATGTATCCAACTTGCCAGCATCCTTGATTAGAATCCGCAGCTTATCCATGTGTCGCATTGATACCACCCCATTCTCTTGCAAAATCTTGTAGCACACTTGTCCTTCCGAAGTCAACACTACTGCAGGCTTCAACAGGTCGCCTACTTGTCACTGTTCACATACGGGTTGCTCTGGAAGAAACTTCCTGCAATTCTGTACAAGCTGTGGTTTGTGGGTCTGGCGGTTTGGGTGCATGTTGTCAAACACTGTTCGTAACCGTTTACCGAAAAGTAGCTCTGCCGGTGATATTTCTGTGGCCAGTCGGGGAGTATTTCTTTGCATTAGCTGGTAACAGGGTAGTTGCCTATTAATATTTAGATTCAACATTCGCCTTAGTGCATTCTTTGCAGTCTGAACTTCTCTTTCTGCCATATTGTTGCTGGCTGGATGGTAGGGAGATGTACAGACGTGTTGAATGCCATTCCTCCGTAAACACATCGTAAATTTCTCTGATGTAAAGTGAGTGCCATTATCGGACACTATGCACTCAGGTAATCCATGTGCGGCAAAGATGTTTTGCAGAACTGATATTACAACTTCTGAAGTTATTGAACACGTCGGAATGATCTATAACCATTTCGAGTAGGCATCTACAATGATAAAGTTTCGTCCCTGTAGTGGGCCCAAAAATTCGATGAGCAACCTTTGCCATTTGTCACTAAGCCTTGTCCAAAACGAATTTTATATTGCTGGTCTGCTATGCCTTGTTTGCTGGCATAACTGGCAACCCCCTACAATCTGCTCAATGTCTGCATCGAGACCTGGCCACCAGAAATAGCATCTTGCTAATTCTTTCATCGCTACAATGCCTGGGTGATGCAAATTAATTTCTTCAAGAATTAACTTTTGCAAACGTTGTGGAATAACAACACGATTAGACCCTAGGACACAACTATGGGATAGTGACAGCTCATTAATTCGTGCCTTGAATTTTCCAGCTTCTGGCACAGTCCGACAATCCTCAAGATTGACTCGCCCGTTTTCTACTCATGTCTTTACTGTTCGTAACACATCATCATCTGTGAATGCTGCAATGTCAGAGGCATCATATGGAGCATCCTCAGATTCCAGGAAAAGTACATCAGCTGGATGTGGACGGTCTTCCACTGTCTCGGGCAAAGGCAGCCTGCTTAATGCGTCAGCATGTCCTAATCGCTCCCTGGTTTGTACTTGAGGGTATAGGAAAATGAGGAGAGGAACAGTCGCCACCGTATCATACGAGGTGGTAACGTAGTAGACATGGGCTAGTCCTGATCAAATACCCCCAACAAAGGCTTGTGATCAGAAAAAATTGTAAATGTCCGTCCTAACAGGTATTTTTGAAATTTGTTCACTCCGTTTACCAATGCAAGACCTTCCTTATCGAACTGGCCATAGTTACGTTCTGTGGCCGACAGAGTCCTGGAGGCAAATGCTAAAGGCCGTTCCTGCCCATTTTTCTCCTTCACTGCTAACACTGCCCCTAACCCATATGGGCTTGCATCGCAAGTTAGTATAAGTGGTTTGACTTCATCATAATGGGCTAGAACTGATGTTGTGTGCAAAAGTGACTTAACGTTCTCAAATGCTGCTCTCTCTGTTGGTCCAAAACTCCATGTAGTTTCACCCTTCAGAAGTCTGTGTAGGGGCTCTGCAACGTGAGCTTTTCCTCGTAAAAAAAAATTCATAAATATTTATAAGACCGAGAAAGGCCTTTAATTCGGATTTATATTTTGGCTAAGGCGCGTCATGAATATCACGAACTTTTTCACTATCTGGCTGAATTCCATCCTTGTTCATAGTAAACCTAAGGAAAGTCACTTGTGGCATTCTAAACTGACACTTACCTTTATTTAGGGTCATTCCCTCTTCCGTCATCCTTTGCAAAACTTCTTTTAGTCTAACATCATGTTCTTGGTTACTGGATCATGCAATCACAATGTCATCCAAAAAACAGCAAAACCCTAAGGCCCTGACAGTAGTTGCTTCATAAAATGCTGAAATATGCCAGGAGCTGCAGATAACCCTTGTGGTAACTGGCGTACACACGAGTCTCTTTGAAGTGCTTAATGTCAGAATTTCGGCAGTAGAATCATCCACAGGCAGTTGGAAATATGCTTGCTTCACATCCAACTGTGAAAACATTATCCCACTTCCTAGATTAACCAAGAGCTCCTTGATTGTGGGCAATGGACATGCATTTACAGTATTACTGTAGTCTGCACAGATGTGTATGCTGCAATTATTTTTTAACACCGGTACAACAGGTGTTGCCCAACTTGAAAATGTTGTTGGTTCCAGTACCTCTTCATTAACTAGACTGTTTAAGGCTTCCCTACCAGCACAGCAAGTCCTCAGGATGTCCTAGGGACATCCTTTGAGGATATCCGGGTACATGCGATCCTCAGGATGTCCTAGGGATGGATATTTCGGATGTCTGAGAGCTCCGAAAAACCATGTCCCTAGGGCGTCCCAAGTACCTCCTCGAAAAGTACATCACATCCCAGGAAGCTCCTTGGAAGACGAATTTGGGTCATCCTTAATTCCTCATCTGGGGAGCTCCCAGGGATGTCCTTACAGGGAGTTCCCACGGAGCTCCTCTGTGGAACTCCCTGGGATGTCCGAGCAGGAGCTCCCTGGGATGTCCGAGCAGGTGCTCCCTGGGATATCCGAGCAGGAGCTCCCACGGACATAGTGGATTTCTAGGCAAGTTATTAATATGACCACTAAATAGCTTGCGATATTATTTAAATATACATGAGGTTCGTTGCAATTAATTTAGTAGATAGTTCATAACATTTACAAATGCCTTAAAAAATTGGTAAATTTATTAATTTCGACGCACATATTTTACTATCATTGGTAGACTTTTGGAAGTTGAAGCATTTAAAAAAATGTTATTACAGACGAAAGGTTTATTCAAAAGATTTTAAGAGGCTACATTACCAAGTATGTGTATTTAACTGTGTTAAATACTAAGTTTACATATCACGAAAACAAATACATTTGTTTTCTTTTGTGTTGAATACTAAACTTTTACTTTTGCTGGAAGGAGCTGCTGGGGACGTCCCAGGGATGCATTTAATACAGGTCCCAGGGAGCTCTTAGGGATGTCCCAGGGATGTGTTTAATACAGGTCCTAGGGAGCTCCTAGGGATGTCCCAGGAATGTGTTTAATACAGGTCCCTGGGAGCTCCTAGGAATATCCTGGGGATGCATATAAAGCAGATCGCAGAGAGCTCCTAAGGATGTCTTAGGGATGTGTTTATTATAGATCCAAGGAGCTCCTAGGGCTGTCCCAGGGATGTGTATCCCAGACATTCTAGGGATGTCCGTAGGTAGTATTTTCCATGAACTTTTTCTACATAAAAAGGATTTGAAATGAACTTCCCTAGGACGTCCTAGGGACGACTGTTCCCACATCCTATGGACATCCTAAGGATGTCTGTGTGCTGGTAGGGTTCATGCACAAGAGATCGTAATGGTATTGCTACCGATCTTGCTTTCAAAAATCTAGGCTCTGAGTCAGTCTTCAACTTAATGTGGACAGGTGGTGCTTTTAAAGGGGGCAATCCTTCTTCATGAAACAATGGCTCATACTCTTTAAAAAGACCATTTCCATCAATGCTATGGATTCCTTGTATTGATATTCCAAGATCTGCAAAACAATTTTTGCCTAGCAAGCTTCTTCCACCAGAATCTGCTACAATTAATTCCTGAATAAAACATTTACCTTTGAAATTAACCCTTACAGAAACTTGACCATGCACTGGTACACACTTTCCTCCCCACAAAGCTAAATGAACTTTGCTGGGTTGCATAAGAGGCCTGTTCTTCATTTTAGGCCAGAGCTTCATAAATTCATCATGATTTATAATAGTTAATGCAGCACACGGGTCTACTTCAAATTCATGAGATTTCCCATTTAACTGCAAAAGCACTTTGTATGCCTTAACCTTGTCCATATTAAGGGTGATATTAAATAATGATCCATAATGTTCTTCCCTAGGACACTCATGCTCACTTTTGTCCAGCCCAGAGTCTGTACAATAGAGACTTGATTTGCCTGCCTTATTGCTCTCAGTACTGCTATTACTGCGACATACACTCTTGATATGACCTATTTTATGGCAACGTGAACAGATGGTATTTTTGTGTCTGCACTCTGGTGCTTTATGTCCCACCACACCGGAAACATACAATTACCGCATCACTCTTTTTTGCACTAGCCTTCCACTTGGTTTCTTTCTTGCCACTACTAATATGACAACATTCTTGAGTCTTCTCAGAAGTACTACAGCTGCCTTCGCTAACTTGTTTAGTTTCATTCTGTGCAGCTGAAATAGTTTCCACATTCCTAATTGCAGCTTCAAACACAGAAGAGATCTTGATTGCCTTATCGCAGGTTAGGTCTGACTCAGCTAGCAACTAATGTTGCAGTCTCTCATACTTAACTCCACACACAATGCATATCAACAATTGTTTCTCCAGGTCTTGAAAATTGCATCCTCCGCAATAGTTTCGGTATTCTGTTGCTTACGGTTCGCGAAACAAAGCATGCTGCAATCTCATTCTTCTACTGATCGAAATGACTGTCCAATACCTTTACTAATTCTTAGTAACTGACATAAACTAACTCCTTAGGCGTAATTAACGAGGTTAATAAGGCTAACGCCGATTCACCTATCACTGTAAGAAACGTCACCAGTAGCTGTTTAGCCTCCGTAATTTTATTTGCTTCCTCAAAAAAAATCTGATATTGTACACTGCCCAAGTATCAGGTTCCGGGATGTTCAACTCGGAAATCTTCCCAAACGCCATGATGCAACCGCCGCCACAACTTCAATCTCTGCCACCTCATCTTGTAATTGCTTTTTCCAGGAGATGCACAACATTACTGGTTTTCACCACAATTCCCTGAATTTCTTCCGATCCCATCCTCGTCGCCAATAATGTTGTATACTGCTTTATTATTCATCTTATCACAATGTAGCTCTACACACTTCACTCTCCAACTTCCTTACTCTGTTTACAAGAAAACAAGTCCTACCAACCTTCAGATCCTACATCCCTTGACCATAGATAAACAACAACATACAACCTAGACAGTATTCCACAGACAGCCTGTAGAATAAAATTTTTTATCACTTATCGTTTATGCAGACAGTATTCCACCGACAGTCTTTAGAATAAAAGCTTTTATTACTTATCGTTTATGCAGTTAATATTCCACAGACAGCCTGTAGAAAAAAGCTTTTAATAACTCTTATTGTTTATACAAATGGTATTCCACAGACAGCCTGTAGAATCTTGTCTTGTTATCTTGTAATACCTAATTTCATGCATCTGAATAAATGAACAAAAATTATGTTATTTGATATAGTTAGGCCAATTGGTGTAAATTATGGGTCCACAAACAACAGAGTGGTGGACATGTGAAGCAAGAGGACTGAAATAGTCTTTGTTTTGTTTATTGTGATTTATGATAGCATTAAGTGAACCTTTCAGCTGGATTCATATTCGTTATTACATATCATGCTGAGCAGAAAGAGTTGAAGGAGCCAACAGCTGTTCAGAGCACTAGCTTTTTTGAGTTAATGGTAGAGTTTGATCAAAAATAAATCCCAACCTAATGTTCATATTCTAAGTAGGAGTTACAATGTTAGGCTATCCATTATTCACTACTGAGATATTGTATTTTTTTGTAAGTAGACCATAACGTACCAAGTCTTCTGTACAGTAAGATGAACAGGCCAAAAATTATCATTATTGGATATTGTTTAATGCACAACAATAAATCTGCAAAGATGAAAAGTAAATTTAAAAACACAGACAGAAAAAGCCCAGCATTAACAAATAATATTTGTTGCCAAAGTTTGTTGTAAAATTCTATAGAATATTTAAAAAAAATATTTTGTCAGTATTCCAGCATTTTATTTTTAAATTAAAAACTGTAGTAAATGATTATATAAAATGATGTAATGTATAATTAACATTCATACCTGTTCATTAAAATTTCCAAGATATTTACTGTACTGTACCGCATAGAAAAAAGAGCAACCCTAGAAAACAGTTTTTGTCATAATTTTTTTCAGTAAATAATTTGCAATGGTATAATCTCTTGAATATGTTATAAGATTGCTGCTTTATAAATACGACACCAGAAACACATCACACTCACACACATAGTTCGCAAAGTTGCAGATACTATTTTGCAAAAATTCATTCATACTGACTTTAAATTTATGTAATTTCAATTGACGTTTACAAATTTATGTACCATACCTTCTTTTGAAGTGTCCAAGTAAATTTTTCGCATATTTATAGATATTTTCCTAGACAGCATATGTTGTGACCAAAATGAAACTGCTGCAATTTTACATTGTGCTAAGTTTGTCACAGAATCATCAGCATAGCTGTACATGCCAGAAATATTACACTAGCAATATTGAAGAATGCAGCACATTGCATGCGTGTGTCAGGAACATTAGTTACATTAACAACATTGTAGTTGGGACCTTGTAGCATATTGCCTGTACATGCCATGCTCGAAATGTCATACCGGCAATGTTGCAGATGAGATCTTGCAGTATGTTGCCTACACGTGTCAGAAATGTCCAACTAATAACATGGCCATGTTGTGCTTTTGGTGCTAGAGATGTGCCGGCAACATGCTGGTGACGTGTACAGAACGTTGCTTTGTAACATTGCCTACACCTATTCTGCACACACTTAGAACATCATAGCATGTTGTTGCAGTGTTAATAAAATGTGAGAGTTTGGCATGCAGACAACGTGCATGAAAAATAACTGTATCATTATGGTTAGATTATTCTAAAACCAGTTAAGTTCACAGACCAAATTATAAATTTTTTTTATTAAACTGATGCATTGTTCAGGGCTGCTACAGAATTTCTGGATAGAATTTCCCTGACTTTTCCGGGTTTTCTAAATATAAATGATGAATTTCCAGTCTTTTACGTGGAGTTAAAAATCATAATAATTAAAGTTTAAATGTTCAAATAAAGTTAATTTGCAGGTAAGAATTTTGAAAACCAGTTCTGGAAACTCTGATGTTTACAAAGGTACTACGGAAAGATAAACTGTATTCGACAATTTTTGCTACCATATTCCAGAGAATGGCAATAAGTTTCATTCTGGAAGAATTTTAGAAATGAATTGCTAAGATAACATTTAATTCAGTGAATGGTTGTGCAATTGTCCAAACATCAATGACTAAGCCTCAACTACGAAGATGCAGTGCCAGTCCAGATGCCTAGCGGTAGTCAGATAGACGATGGCTGTATAAGCCTGAAAAATTCTCTCGCTGAGCCTGAAGTTTGTTATACAATTTTGAATGTCCAGTGACCAGAAACAATTTCTCTGACTGTTCCAGGTTTTTCCTATTTTCAAGACTTGTAGCAACCCTGTTATTGTGTCAGAATACCATTTTTCTACCCATAGTGGGTGAAACATCAGGGGTAGGCAGAGGATGGTTTGGAAATCAGTGAGGGAGTGGAATTACTGCTGAAGGAATTTGTAAGATAAAGGGTTTTGTAAAGTTAGGAAGAGTTTGGGAAGTAACTTCTTCTGGCTATATTCCTTGAGCGGCCCATGTTTATGTGATTTTGTATTAGTAGTGGGATCAAGGCATAGTTAATTTAAAAAGATAATTCTATTGGGCTGCGAACACTCCTTTTGTTTTCTTCCATTCTTCTTGCCATACATTTCCTAGATTACCTTCTTTCACACAGTAATTGTGTCGAGTCTTCAGGGTGTAACAAAGCACCTTATGTAAGCCTACAAAAGATATGAATTTTTGGGCAAGCTGTGTGTCTACAGCATAGGTAATTAATGTGTTAAAATTTATGATAGCAGGATCAGGTTGGTGAGGATAAGAACTTTAAGCATAGCATGATGATAAAGAAATTGGGATGTAAACCATTGAAGGACAGGAGGAAAATGTAAGGACAGGTCAGATTATACCAAGGTGATGAATGGGGAGGGGGATGGGCCGGTTTGGCTTACAAGCTAAGGGAACTTTTAAAGAAAAAAGAAAATTACAGTGAAAATATTCAGAGGGTGCGGAGGAGAACAGAGAGGGGTAAACAGTCAATGCTGGTGAGGACAGTGAGAGAGTGGAATGTTCTGCGAAGAGTTGGTGATTGTGAGGGGCATTGGAAGGTTTAGAAAGGAAATAGAGGGTTAGTGCTGAGGGGATGGGGATGAGTCTGCTCGTCACCAGGCATTAGCCTAATTGCAAGCGATAAACTTATCATTATTAGACAGAATATGTCATAATAATAACCCTTTTTAGTCAAAGTAACATGTAATGAGTATATTATGTTAAATATACTCTTTTGTGCTAACCTACTCTCAGCTCTAGACATTGGTATGATTTTTATTGCCTACGAAATTGTAATCGTTCACATTTGAATGTTTTAATTTCATTTGTGTATTTTTAGATATCTTTTTGTGTGAAATATGTTTCTTGTATATTATCTATTTTTACTTTGTCCATTGCAGTTATGTACAATGCCGAACGACAGTAAAAATTGATTGAATGCCTCTGTAGGCCTATATATCTAATGATAGAAATAGGCCTATAAGTATACACTAAGTCTTCCTACGAGACTGTAGTGCGCAAAATCAGGTCTCCGCTGCTAGAGACAACTAAGAATAGAGTTGTTCCACAGGGTGTAGAGTACCTGCCAGCCTCGCTCTCTGACTACCAGAGAGCGACCACCATCTTGGAGGAGCTGAAGGTAGGCTTCAGTGTCCTCACGCCTCGCAGTGAACTGCCCCTGAAGGTCGCTATTAAGCGGCTAGAGAAAACTGCCACCAGCCATCATCAGGGAAGAACTGGAAGCTCTGGGCTACCAAGCTATATCAGTGGAGCCCAAGTTCTCCATGCGGAACCGCCGACCCCTGCATATGTTCGTTGTTGAGCTTGTCAACAACGAATATAATCGCAATGTGTACGATGTGCGCTCTCTCTGTGGCCTGCTTACCAACGCCCCCTAGGACCCCCCCCCCCCCAAAGTGCTCAAACTGCCAGAGATTCGGACACTCCAGTAAGGTGTGGCGTGCCCCGCCCCGCTGTAGGCTGTGTGCCAAGAATCACACAATAACAGCTTGCAACATGGAGGATCGCAACGATTGCTCCAAGCGAATCTGTGCAGGCTGTGGTGGCAGCCATGCAGGAAACTACCGCGGCTGCCAGGCATACAAAACAGAGAAGTGGCGTTTTCTCCCGAAAGAAGAGCGTAGGAAATGCAAACAAAGCAAGATAGACTTGCAAACCCCAAGCAGTTCCCCCGCCATACCCCCCACAGGGGTTGGGTCCCGGTTCAAAGGCAAAATCGCTGCAATTCCCAACAAAATTTTGTGCCGGGATATGTGCCAGTACCTACTGGCAATACCCTACCAGTACAGCAAGGCCCCAGGATGTCCTAGGGACATCCTTTGAGGATATCCGGTTACATGCGATCCTCGGGATGTCCTAGGGATGGATATTTCAGATGTCCGAAAGCTCCGTAAACCATGTCCCTAGGATGTTACAAGTACCTCCTCGAAAAGTACATCACTACCCAGGAAACTACTTAGAAGACGAATTTGGGTCATCCTAAATTCTTCATCTGGGGAGCTCCCAGGGATGTCCTTACAGGGAGCTCCCACGGAGCTCCTCTGAGAAACTCCCTGGGATGTCCGAGCAGGAGTTATCTGGGATGTCCCAACAGGCACTCCCTGGGATGTCCGAGCAGGAGCTCCCTGGGATGTCCGATCAGGAGTTCCTACGGACGTAGTGGATTTCTAGGCAAGTTCCTAATATGACCACTAGATAGCTCACGATATTATTTTAAGTATACATGAGGTTTGTTGCAATTAATTTACAAGATAATTCATAACATTTACATATGCCTTAAGAAATTAGTAAATTAGTTAATTTCGACACACATATTTTATTATTAATGGTAGACTTTTGGAAATTGAAGCATTAAAAAAATGTTATTACAGACGAATATTTTATTCAAAAGATTTTAAGAGGCTACATTAACAATTATGTGTATTTGAAAGAGAAAGGGTTTTGTTCGAGCTGCCGTAGTGTGCACATCGTGCTCGCTGCTAATCAGTCTACTAGACCTTCTACTATTTACTGTCCCCTGTCTGTGTGCCTGATACGTAACCGTGCCAACGAAAGTACACAGTGCAGGGAGGTGGTAAATATTGCGACAGGCCAGGTAGGCATTTAGCTAGATAACAAGTTTTTATTTTAGGCGAGCTTGCAAGTGCTCGGCAACGAGAGACTATTGAAAGGTTTCTGTCAGCTGCTGTTTTCACAGCGGCAGCCAACTCTTCACTTCATTAGTCATCCTAATTTTAGTGTTAGTGTAGCTTAAAATTAGACATCATATTGAGAAGTTTTCACACCTCCAACTGACCCTCGGGGGCCCCCTTTAGCAACATGGCGAGCTCAACAGAGCCTCACCGTGATGCTAAGAAACGCCGAAAGGAGTCAGACACTCCACCGCCAAACAACCCCGTAGGTATGGAGGCCGAAACCTCCATGTCTGCTGCTGTTTTAACAGTGCCAGACAGCTTCTACAGTTCTTCAATAGCTTTTATTTTAATTAGTGCTAGTGTAATATACATTTAGTCGTTAAATTGATTAGTTCATACACTCCCATAACCCCTTCGGTGCCCCCCAGGCATCATGGCGGATGCCAAAAAACGCAAAGCGGACGACACAGTCCAAACCCAAGACTGAGCAAGAATGGATTCCGGGACCGGAACCACCAGCCTGCAGGACCAAACGTCCTCCAGCCCGCAGGCCCCTAAGTTCCATTTGAGGCCCATTACTGTGTATCACAACAGTGATTGCACGTATGGGATGGTCCTTTCGCTGTTTAAGGACCAACTCAGCCACCCGACAAAAAACCGAATTGTTCCACAAGGGGTCCAATACTTGCCCCAAATGCCTGAAGACTACAGGCAGGCGATCCATGTGCTAGAATCAGTCAGCGTCCCGTTCAGTGTCCTGATCCCTAGAAATGAACTGCCCCTCGAGGTCGCGATTAAGCGCTTAGAAAAAACACTGCCCGTCTCGTGGATACGAGAGAAGCTGTGCGCTTTAGGGTTCCAGCCCGGCAGCATTGAGCCGAAATTGTCCATGAGAGACAAAAAGCCCCTCCACATGTTCACAGTGGAGCTGCCTAACAACGAGGCATCCAAAGCTATCTACGAGCTCCGATCCTTATGCGGACTAATGGTCAAGGTAGAGGACTACCAGCGCCCCGAAGGCCCCTCGCAGTGCAGTAACTTTCAGCGCTATGGCCATTCCAGTAGAGTGTGTCACGCCCCACCAAGATAACGCCTGTGTGGCAAAGGTCACAAGACCACTGTCTGTGACCTTGAAAATAAGGACGACAGGTCCTCCAGATTTTGTGTTGGCTGCCAGGGAAAACATGCAGCCAACTATAGAGGCTGTGAGGCCTACAAGGCCGAGAAGTGGCGCTTCCTGCCCAAAGACGAGAGGCAGAAACGCCAGCAGCAGAGCAGAGCCTCGTTGCAGGGCCAGAGCCATACTCCTAGGAACTACAAGGCCCCTCGCGCCCCCTGGGCACAAATCAGCCAGGATGGCTGGACTACTGTGGGTAGAGGCCCACAAGAGCGCACTCAGGAGCAAAATTTTGTCCCTGGGTACGCCCAAAATATACCTATTCCCACGAGCAATAGGTATAATGCCTTCTATGCGTAACAGGAATTTACCGAGGTGGAATTCCCTGCCCTGGCAAACCCGCATAGACCACGCGGACAACGCCCTGCCCTAGCTGGACAAAAAGGGAAAATGTCCGCCAAGACAAACAAAAATCTAGCCAAAAGCCCGTCAGTGCTCGCCTCGACTGGCAAGCAGGCGACCCTCACCCGCCCCAGGCGCCGCGCCAGGATAGGCCGGAGCGCCCGGCCAATCAGGAGCGACCAGCTCAAGCCGAGCCTTTAAAGGCTCCAGAAATGGCCCAGGATGCCACTGGAAAGATAGACTGTTCCGGCAGCCACAGTGTGCACATCGTGCTCACTGTCTTCTAGTCTACCAGACCTTCTGCTTCAGTGGCCTATCTGTGTGTTGGAAACGCAACCGTGCCAACTAAGACACACAGTGTAGGTGGTAGCTATTGCTACAGGTCGGTTAGGCAGTATATTTAGCTAGCCAGTTTAAATTCATTTTCAGGCAAGCTTGCAAGTGCTTGGCAAAGCGGAATATTGAAAGGTTTCCGTCTGCTGCTGTTTTCACAGCGCCAGACAACTTCAAGTCCTCAATAGCTTTTTATTGTTAGGTATTAGTCTTAGCCTAGGGTTATTTAGCCGTTAATTTGATTAGGCTTACGCCTCCCACCCCCTCGGGGGCCCCACCCCAGCGTCATGAGTGACGCCAAAAAACGTAAGCAAGATGTCCCGACCCCAACAGCGCAAGGATGGATTCCGGGTCCGGAAATTCCACACAGCAGGCCCAACAACAGGCCACCCCTCAGGCCCCTAAGCCCGAGCTCAGGCCCATAACTGTGTACCACACAAGTGAGGGCACATACGGAATGGTCCTCGCGCAGTTCAAGGAACACCTTAGCCAGCCAACCAAAAACCGGCTGGTCCCGCAGGGGGTGCAATATCTGCCCCAAACTGTCGCTGACTACCGCCTGGCAATACAGGTACTGGAGTCAATCAGTGTACCTTTCAGCGTGCTGACCCCACACCACGAATTGCCCCTTAAGGTCGCCATAAAGCGCCTGGAAAAGACCCTTCCGATCTCGTGGATACGAGAGGAATTAATCGAGTGCGGCTTCGAGCCTTTAAACATCGAGCCCAAGCTCTCCACCCGTGACAGGCAGCCCCTCCACGTGTTCATTGTGGAACTGCCTAACACCGAGGCGTCAAAAGCCATCTTCGACTTGCACTTCCTATGTGGACTTGCAATAAAAGTGTAGGACTACCATCGCCAAGATGCCCCCCCCCCCCCACTAGGTGTCGTCTGTGCAGCAAAGTTCACAAGACCGCGACTTGCGACCTAGAAAATAAAGACAAGTTTACCATTTTTTGTGTTGGCTGCCAAGGCAAGCATGCAGCCAACTATAGAGGCTGCGAGGCCTACAAGGCAGAGAAGTGGCGTTTCCTGCCCAGAGAGGAGAGGCAGAAGCGCCAGCAGCAAAGAAATGCCTCGCCGCAGGGCCAGTACCAAGCCCCCAAAAATTACCAGGCCCCTCGCGCCCCCTGGGCACAAACCAGCCAAGACGGCTGGACCACTGTGGGTAGAGGCCCACAACAACAAGAGCGTACACAGGCGCAAAATTTCGTCCATGGGTACGCCCAAAATTATCAGATACCTACTAAAAACATGTATAACGCCTTCTTTGCGCAGCAGGGATTCTCAGATGTAGAATTCCCTGCCCTAGCCAACCCTCATCGGCCCAGAGGCCAACGCCCCCAACAAATGGGACCTAAGGGGAAAATGACCCCAAAAACTGCGCCAATAACCAGCAAAAAGCCCGTCAGTGCTCGCCTCGAGCAGGTGCAGCAGACTGCCAAGAAGGTTGCCCCCACCCCGCCCCAGGCGCCCTGCCAGGATAGGCCAGAGCGCCCGGGCAATCAGGAGCGACCAGCCCAAAGTGAGGGTATAAAAACCCCAGAAATGGCCCAGGACATTATGGACGTGACCCCCGCACAGAGCACAGCCTCTGTGACGCCTTCTGTTTTCCGCACTATTGAGCAACAGTTCGCTCAGTCCCCCAATGTCCAGCAAGACCCCGAATTGGGACAGCTGTGCACACAGCTGTTCCAACTGCTTGCGATCTGGCTAGATCCAAACAGCACACTAGAGGACAAGTGTAAGGCCACAATGGGCTTTGCCTTGTCGGCCAGAAAAATGGCCCAACCCAATGCCACCCCCTAGGCAGGATAATATACCTGTAAGTAGGCCCCCTTCCATTGCCAAAATCTTGTTCTGGAATGCAACAGGCATTCGGAACAAGAAGCAGGAGCTGATAGATTAATTGACTCGTCACCAGGTACAAATTGCGGCAATTAACGAGAAACATTTACGTCCACAACTCCGTTTCTCTGTCCCCGGTTACTCTTGCTTTAGGAGGGACAGAGAAAATAATGCAGGAGGCGGTGTTATAATACTAATTAAAAACACAATAAACTGCCATGCAGCAAAACAGTCTCAATTAAATACACTAGAAGCCGTGGGTATTAATTTAAAACTCGGCGGCCAGCAAGTTTCTCTCTATTCAATTTACTGTCCACCTGGCCACACACTTACGCGCGCGGATTTAAATGAATTAACAAACATATCCCCCATTCCATTGGCTGTTGGCGACCTGAATGCAAAACACCCCACCTGGGGCTGCAGGGCGCGAACAGCCAATGGAAATACATTATTCAATCATCAAACCAGGCACAATTATCTTATTCATGCGCCTGATGAACCAACATTCGAGCCTACACAAATAAATAACCAACCAGATATATTAGATTTTGCACTATGTAAAGGCCTTAATATGACCTTTACATTAGAAGTGAAACATGAATTGGCCTCGGACCACTACCTCATCCACTTAAATTTTGACCAGCTGGAAACAGACGAAAGGCCAATTAGAAAAATTAAAGACTATAAACACGCGAATTGGGAAGCCTTTAAAGAGTACCTGGACGAGGAAATTAATCTGGCAGATCCTGTTAGCACCACTGGCGAGTTAGACTCTGCGATTGACCACATCACAGAGCTAATTCAAACAGGTATTAGCCAATTTGTCCCTGAAAAGACCCCAAAGCCCCATAGTTATTCGCTGCGAGCCAATATTAGGCAGCTAATCACTCAGAAAAATCGCTTGCGCAGGCACTACTCGCGAGGTAGAACAGGCCAACTCAGAACCCAAATAAATGCACTTAGAGAGCAAATTAACTTAGAAACTACCCACTGGCAAACAGACAAGTGGAAAAATAAATTATCCCGCCTCACAACTAAAGACAATAGTCTATGGCACTTAACTAAAGCGCTTACAAATAAGCGCAATCCAATCCCGCCTCTTCAAGGCATAGCAGGTACTGCCTATACACCCCAGCAAAAAGCTGAGGCTGTAGCTAATAACTTAGAAACGGTTTTTATACCGAACATCCAACACTGCGACCCAGCACATGTGGCTCGCATATATAGGGACCTCCGAGTGCGACTTCGCCAGCCCTTAGCTTTCGAACCTGAATTTACGCATGCCGACGAGGTAAAACGTATAATTAAACGTATGAAGCCCTGCAAAGCACCTGGGTTCGATACCCTACAAGCTATAGTACTCAAGCAGCTGCCAGAGTCTACACTAGAGGCTCTGGCTAGGTGCATAAATGCAAGTATGACACTTGCGCACTTCCCCACGCCCTGGAAACGTGCCAACGTAATTGTTTTTCCAAAGCCTGGCAAGGATCAGACCTTGCCGCAATTTACCGTCCCATAAGCTTATTAAGTACGCTCTCAAAAGTGCATGAATCTGTTCTGCTGCGCCGCCTCGATACTCACATTCAAAACGCGAATATTTTTCCTAACGAGCAATTTGGCTTTAGAAAAAAGCATTCCACTGTTCATCAGTTAGTCAGACTAATTGAACACATAACTACAACTTTTAACTGGCGACAATATTCAGTAGCAGTCTTTCTTGATGTAGAGAAAAAATTTAACAGGATGTTTCATGCTGGACTACTTTTTAAAATGTACGAGAAAAATTTCCCCGATTGTTATATTAAACTCATTGCCTCTTACTTAGATAGGCGCTCATTTGCCGTAACTATTGATGGAGCGACCTCAGATTTTAAAGAAATTAGGGCAGGAGTACCCCAAGGCAGCATACTAGGCCCAGTTTTATATAACTTATATACCAGCGATATTCCGCGGCCCCCTAATTGGAACATGAACCTAGGTGTATATGCCGACGACACAGTTATATACACGCGATCCAGAAGTGCCGAGATCGCATCTCGGCGAGCCCAGGAAA
>PNEQ01089713.1:0-23442 GCA_003012365.1 Medauroidea extradentata
ACATTTATTTCCTTTAGTTAGATACAAATAATGTCTACTGTATACGTCATTTACACGTTTTATTAACATATTTCAGTGGGACATTTGAGCGTAAAATCAACCTTGTCTGAATGTTCTATGTACGTATAATTGAGTTCTTCTACATCCATGATGGATGTATATTGTACGTAAAATTTCTGTATTTGTGTTTATTGGGATGTATGATGCCTATTCACTGTAAAAATGTTAATATCTTTACTTAACTGGTTCAACATTTACAAAATTTCACCTGTCATTTTTTAAGACTTGCAGTAATTAATGATATAGGCTACCTTTTTTTTATAGTTTAATTGTACGTAGGAACACTTGAAAAATATTCAGAATTGTTAGAAAATATTATGCAACTGACTATTAAAAATTGGATGATTATATATGAAACCACCCATACATATCATATGGAGTAAATTTAGCACGATACAGGTAATTGGTGAAATGTTAACATTTATACTGAGGGAGCCCAGGAGCCTCTTAGGAAGTTAACAATTAGAAAGTGGGAAGTATAAATGGTAACAAAACTGTTAAAGTGTGATAAGGCAACAGGTTGTGGATAGTTTGTCGGATATTCAAAAGTAATATTTCACAGACAGTGGACGCATGCATGCACACGTATAGGAATAGAAAGTATATTAGCAAACTTACACATGATAACATGCTAATATTAAACATTTTGTTTAATTTATTTTATAAATTGATATAATTCATAAAAAATATGTTAGTTAAGATGTATACTTTATAAAAGTATTCTGGTGTAGAGAGAACTTAAACGTTGTTTGTAGACACCTTAAGGTTGTTCAGACGGGAAAAATCATAATTTTATATTTATATGAAGCAGTGTTAGTTTTGTAGACATTACTTGGGAGTACATTTTCCTCTTACAAAATAATATTCAATTCAGCCAGTTTTACCATAATGTCATTTCAAAGTCAAAATTTACATGTTTTTAGTTCATACACCCTCAAAAACAAATCAACATAATGAAACGAAATATTTCACTGGGAATGTTCATGTCACTGGCTAGGGTTTTAAGTATATAAAACCCCATTCAAACAATGTTTTGTATTTTTTAATAATTTCTGAAATTTGACATTTTTTGCTAACTTTACGATTTTTTTTTAATTAAAAAATATTTTGTATTTGATTTTTGTATATGTAACACCCCAGCCCGTGGCATGTACTTCCTCTGTGAATTTTTTCGTTTCATTATATTGATTGGTTTTCTAGGGGTGTATGAACTAAAAACATGAAATATTGACTTTGAAATGCCGTTATGGGATAACTGATTGAGTTAAAATTTACTGTACAAGGAAAATATACTCCCAAGTAACGTCTACAAAATATAATTCCAAGTAATATCTACAAAATTAACACTGTTTCAAACAAATATAAAATAGTGATATTTCCTTATTTGATGAGCAGGCGTTAAAGCCGAAGCCAGTCACTATCAAGTGCTTTTACAACAGTGTTATTATTTATGTGGATACAGGCATTGTACTGATTATTACTGTGGGAATATTAAGGTGGATTGTTGTTATTATTTTTAAGGGCGGATCTAGGCGTCAAGGGGAAGGGAGGGCAGACTGCCCCGGGTGCCGCGCCGGGCTAGAGGGGCCGCTGGTAGTGTCACATAATGTTATAAATACATTATTTATAATTAGAATGCTCACTTAAAACACTGTTAGTGGCAGAGTGTAAGTACTGCTATTATGTATTTGTACTAAAATTGTATATTGTTATTTACGCGAGCGCAAAATGACGTATGCAAAGTACATTTATTACTGTTGGATTGATTGTCCTGAAGAAAAAAAACACGGGACAGAGGGGGGTGGGGGCAAATCACAATTCTTGCCCCGGAAAGCCTAGATCCATTCCTAATTATTTTACCTGAGCCATGGTAAGCCAGAGGAATATCGTCGAGTATATATGTCATAAGTGGATTTATGAATTCCCACCTTAAAGCCAGTATGAATCTATGGGTCAACACTTCCAAGTCACGGTCGAAGAAATTGTTGAGGAAGGGCGAATCAACACGAACGACTGTATTGTCGAGACCACATAGTAGATGAGAAGCAGTTTCAACTGCACAATATTAGTTACCTGCATGCAATACATGTTATGTTATTCCCGAGTGCAAGTTACAGTATTATTTACTAGTTACACTTTTACGATACCTGAGTTCAATGCGGATTTTATTGGATCATTACTAAGGGCACTTTTGAACATAATTAAACACAGATTTCATGTGTTTGTGTGATAGAAAACAGGCATCTTTTGTTGTATATAGATGTTGAATGTAGGCTACTATTTCTAGGAAGAGTGCTATTGTTGGAGAGTTATTGTTTATGTTGTAGTTCTTCCTTATCTTCTTGATACTTCAAGAATTTCTTCCATGTTAATATAGGTTTTCAGACGACAAAAATGCTCTCAATTTTTTTCTGTGGTGTTGTATTAACTAGTATGTGTTTGTAATATGAGAAGAAACATATTTTTGTTTCACGAGTCAGTGAAGTCACTATGTTTTTCAGCAATTATATGAAATGAGATGAAACTATTTAAATATTGAAACGAGTTGATTATTTTCTATACTTGAATGAGACTGATTGTAGCAGTGCTCATGTCCAAGCAGTTATATCATGAGATAAGCTATTGTTGCCAATTCACACATCTTATTTTGTCTTGGCACCATTTTAAGATGGATTAACGTAATTTTAATGGTAATGGAACATTAATTAATGACATGCATTAAAACCATAATAGTTATTTTTAAGTGGGATGAGAATGAGAAGTGACGATGATAGTGAGATAGTAATTACCGACTGTTATGGCGAGTGTTGAGCCGCTGTAATGTGCGACGTTTCTTGAATATCTGGCGAGCGATTTAGATGCTTGAACTCACGATGTTAGCTGAACAAATACCGGATCGGCCCATCGGACGGACGTAAGTACTTCGGCGCCTGGTTAAATTATAACATACTTTTCTGCAAGATACTGCAGCAGGTTAATAAGACAACCGGGGCGGAAGGCCATTTAAGTAAATTTCCCTACAGAAATCAGCCTTTTTATGTAAATCAATCAGTGGGTTTTTTAAGACAATGTTATAGTATCAGCAGTTATTGTGTCAACTTTATAGTGTTTTGTGTATTTGCTATTTAACTCACATGCGTGGAAGCGGAGAGCGGTATTTTTTCGCGCCCTTTCTCGCCTTGTGCGAGGGAGGACGCCATGTTGAAGTCAGTCGTGTTCCGGGCGTGAGGAAGGACGGCCACACGATGCTGCGGCTCCTGGGCCTTCGCGTTTGTACTGCATCCATTGTGTAAGGACAATAGTAACTTCATTCAATCTGTTTAGTACGGAACTTTACATAGTCCAACCAAGTGACGTACCCAGGAGTACTGCCGCCCCAACATCGTAGACTCAAAGTTCGCCCGAGGATTTATGTTCATTTTAGTGTTATAGTCGCGCAATCTCGCGGTTCACTGTATTCGCCACCCCCAGGCATCGAGAGGGGGATCCGCTTCACGTACGCAAGTCCATGTTGTCTTACGTTATCGGGAACAATAAACGTAGTCCAGACGTACGTTTTGTATTATTTTGAGCGTTGCTCCGTCTGGGCATTTCCTGTTAAAACCAGCACCTCGTGGGTTCAACACCCACCTCAACTAAGGACGTGGAGGACTCAAAGGGACGCAGCCACATGGGCGGTAGACCCACGCCCCAGCAGCAGCCGGCAGTCCACGGAAAGTTGGGATGGAGAGCCCGACACTCGCTTAGTGCCCTGGTAATGGCACTGAGGCACCTACTTTTCCCTTTGGCCTCGCCACCAACACGTCAAACAATATATTTTGTTCACCAAGTTTAAGTGTATGTACAAAATTTCGTTACATAAAGTCGGTATCTTGTGTCTAACTAGTAATTGTCTACAAGATATTATTTTACTTTTATTAGATAGTATTCTAATAACTCTTGTTTGTAATACAAAATTCTTATTACTATTTGCCTGAGTTCATTATAAAGGAATACTATATAACAATACTGAGTGGAAAAAAACATAATTGGCCAATTTTAATGTTTTATAATCAACCATATTTTGCAGGGTTTTAGCATATAGTATATAGGATAGTCTTGTAGAACTAAGTATGCTTGAAACCTTTTATTTGTGTTAATTTTACAGGATGCAAAAATTTCTGCCATGCATAACACTGGCAAAAGTAAGCAAAAATCAGTTGCTTGCATTTCAAAAAGACATATGTTTAGATTAGTCAAGAATTCTACGGAGATTGAAGCAGAAGAGTGTGAGTGTCAACATATAAATAATTTGTCAAGTCGACAAAGTACTCCTGTGCCTTTTATTGCATCAAATGATCAAACATCACCCTTTCAGCTAGAAGTGAGTGGACCCAAAAATGTTACAAATATCAATGACCAAGAACAGACATCACAGCCAGTTATAGTTCATGACACCAATATTTGCTACACAGATAGCAGTACTGATAGAGATGAGCTCAACAATTTTTCAGAGAGTGGCACAGAGGATTTGTCTCAATCTCAAGAGATAGAAAATGGTTCTGGTAATACAGTTTTGAGAAATGATTTGGCTATGTGGGCTATTGACCACTACATACCACAAAATGCTGTCTCTTCTTTATTGAATACATTGCACAAGCATTTACAAGCTGTTAATGATATACCGAAAGATGCACGAACATTGTTGCACACACCCCGAAATTATTATTATTTGTATTCCAAAAATGTTCTATTTCATCGAGAGAATCAACAGAAACTACACGCCAAATATGATTGAAATCGGCCGAGTAGTTTTCTAGATATGATTTTTGGCCACCTAGATGCTCTAAATTACACACTGTGCGCCGCCTCTTGAAGAGCCACGTGGTGGGGTGCGTTCCCAACACGCCGATGGAGCGCCGTTCCATAAAGGTGGCATGGTGCGCATGACTGACTAACTTAGGAAAGGGGTAGCGGAATGGTCCGCGTCAACATGTCTCTAGTTTTGTTAATAAATCCTTTGAGTTAGGGGTTGTACCTTTAAAATGTAAAATTGCAAGAGTAATTCCGGTACTTAAAAGTGGAAATGACCAACTGTTAGTAAATATCGACCTATCTCCATACTTTACAAATTTTTGGAAAAATGTTTTAAATCTCGACTTTTTTATTTTATATATTCATCCCAGACATTGTATAAATATCAGTTTTCAGCCCTTATGTTTAATGCTGCTACTGATATTGTTGTGCAAATTGAAAGACTCTGGATACAGATCAAGTTGCTACAGGCCTACTTCTTGATCTAAAAAAGCCTTTGATACCATGGGATAATGCAATCCTACTACATAAACTTGAACTGTTTGGAATACAAGGCATTTCATTGGCCTGGTTTAAAATCTATGGCTCGGATCGTCTTCAACTTGATTCTGTGAATGGATGTGAGTAACAAGTTAAATATCACTTGTGGAGAGCCACAAGGATCCATTCTCGGGCCTATATTGTTCCTTCTCTATGTAAATTACAATGTCACTTTACCTCTGCGAGGCAGTTCTATTCTTTTTGCTGACCAAATATTTTATATTCTGGTATATCTGTAACTAACACACGAATGGATATTCAGTATGACATATTCACTTGGAAACTGGTTGGCACTGGATAGGTTGTCGGTTAATGTACTGAAAACTAAGTATGTTTTATTCCATAAACCTGGCCTTCCTACTTCCATAAATTATCCCAGTATTATTATTCAGTAATCAGCAGATTATGAGAGATACAGTTGTTAAATTTTAAGAATAGCTTTTTGAACAACACTTATCTTGGTCTTATCATAGAAATCATATTAGTAAAAAAAATTGCCACAGTAATTGGTGTTTTATGTAGAGTAAGAAATGTATTGAAATTACAAGCTTTGATATCTATACACGTTGAGTCTGAAAAACACTGACAAACGCTGGCAGATGAATCCTTATGAAAAAGTAAGCATAAATTATAATTGGCATATTTCACCATAACTTAATAGGTGTAATGAGTCACTGAATATTTAAATTTATAATCTTATTTCCCAAGAATATTGGAAACTAGATGACATAAAAAACAATATTTTCAGCATTGCTGAATAATGTTGGGACCTTCAAATCAGCAACTTGATATCTTCTACCAATATGAAAATACAAGGGGTGGCTACACTTCAATTGCATTCAACTTAACACGATTGTTTATCGCAAGAATGATATCACAGATATGCCAGAGATGTAGTTGCTAGACAAAGCACATTCCCTTATTGTTCATGGATACTGGCGAACTCTCAGTGATATCAGTGTTATCAGCAAAAAACGTAAGGCGGGCATAATGTGGAACTGTTACAGGAGCAGAAGTTAAAGAGGACTATGTCGTGTGTACTCTGTTATTGAGTCTACCAGAACCGTTTGAGACTGTAGTTACTGTGTTAGAAAATTTACCTATTGAAACACTTACCCTGGAATTTCTAAAGGGGAAGCTATGGGCAAAGGATGAAAAGTGGAAGGTCGAGTTGAGTAACCTTAATAAACTAGAAGGATCAAACTGCTCACCTAGCTCTGTGTCTATAATAGTGTCTAAAACACAATGTCGTAAGTGTGGCAAGGTAGGAAATTTACGAAGAAATTGTGTTGAAACAAGTTGGGGGGGGGGGGTAAAAGACAGGATCGGGAATTGTTTGCTACAGGTAAGGCAAGAATGGGATATATTAACCATAACTGCGACCAGTTGAGTGCAGGGTTTCATCAGCACAGAGGGAACTTCAACCTACAAGGAGGGCAGTCAAGAAGTTTTCAACAAAGGAACTTCGTCTACATTCGGGACCACCATCACAGACATCAGTAAACTGAATCCCAGTTTGTAAGCAGTGAGGATAATAGTAATTATGCTAACAGTGAATGTACAAATTGCACTAATGCCAGCAATACATGTAAGCCAGGCAGTACAGCTGATAAAAGTGTTTGTTTCATGAGTGGCTTAGATTGTAATGAAAGTCTTGTACCAGGAATGTTAACGTTTGTTGTGGATTCAGGCAGTACCAATCATATCGATGGCCCAGTTCAAAAGGGAAACAACTAAAAATTACAGTTTTGAGTAAAATGCAAACAGAAATATTTCCGTTTCCCCGAAAAATCTGTTAATTGACATATTTGGTTGGAGCTAATTCGAAGGAAAAGTACAGAGGCAACTGTTAACAGCATTTCTGACGTTTATTCTGTGCCTTTGCTAAAATTATCACACCTTAAGTTAAAATAAATACAATTTCTAGAACTTTACTGGCAATCAAGTGCCACGTTATTAAAACAAGGGAATTTATGTGTTTTTCTTTTCAACTGGATAGATTGCACTTCTGTCTATGTGTTGGTAAGCCAAATTCCAAAATGCAATTTTTGAGTTGTGTACCTTTTGAACTAGACAACCTATATTGTCAACAACAAGAAGTTTTTTTTTGTGAATACTTAAGAGTTAAAAATACTTGTAAGATTGCAGTAGCTAAAAATGGAAACTTTATGGAAACCATTGGAGTAGGTAACATTAAAGTTAAAATTAAATTGGGAAACACTGTGATGGACTGTACAATTAATAATGTATTTTTGTGCCTAGTCTTAGGAAATATCTGTTATCTGTAACTTACTTGGAAAGGGTTGTTATTAAGGTGGTGTTTCAAATTCAATAGGTAGAATTGTATGATAGAGAAGACACACTGTTTGCAGCAGATAAAATAAATAACTTGCATGAAATCAGTTGTGTACTACAGGATGTAAAATGTTGTTAGGCAGTAAGCGAAAGTGAATGTGTAAAACTGTAGCACCAGAGGTTTGGTCATATTAGCTATTCTGGTTCAGGGAAATTGGTTTCTAGTAAGTTGGTAACTGGTATTGAAGACGGTGTTAATATAAACAACGTTACGTTCTGTGAGTCATGTGTTGTAGGGAAAATTACTAGACTATCGTTCACTAATCGGAGTAGTGATAGAATTTTACAGTTAGTTCACTCTGATGTATGAGGTCCTATTTCGCCAGCTACTTATGAAGGTGCTCAGTGTTTTGTCACTTTTAGAGACGATTTCTCAAATTTTGTGGTAATTTACTTAATTAAGAACAAGAGTGAAGTAGAAAGTTGTTTCATTAACTATTTCAATTTTACAAGTGTTTTGTTTAGTCAGTGTCAAAACAACTAAGACGTGATAATGGGGGGAATACAGCTCTTTGTGTTTAAAGGAATTCTGTAGAGAAAAAGGAGTGATATTGCATCATAGTTTTCCTTACACCCCGGAGCAAAACAGAAAAGCCGAAAGAATGAACAGGAGCCTAGTAAAACGTACACATGCTATTCTACATGAATCAGGCCTACTAAAACAATTACGTTGGAAGCTGTTAGAACTTCCGCATATGTATTGGATAGGGGACCAACTGAGAGAGTAGTAGGTGCCAATCCAGCAGAGATATGATATGGTGAAAAACCAGATGTAAGTAACTTGAGGGTTTTTGGATGCATGGCTTAAAGTCATATTCCAAAAGATATCCGATCGAAGTTAAGACTCAAAAGCTGAAAATGTGTAATGGTAGGATATGCACAATGTGGTTATAGGTTGTGGAACGTAGAACTATGGAAAAATATAATATCCCGTGATATAAAGCTTGACGAGAGAACATTTCCTTTCAAAGAGGGGTGTAAACTAGGGGAGGCAAGCAGTGAAAACGTTGTCTGTGGGAGAGAAGGTATCTGGGGAGTACGAGGTAGTAATCAACACATATGTAAATGATGATAAAAGTGACGAACAGAGTGAGAAGTGAAAGGTAATTTTGCCATCAAGGTTCAATGGCTATGAAATGTATATAGCATTGAGTGCAATAAACATTGTAGAAAATATTCCTTAGAGTTATGTAGAGTTGGAGGGGAGAAAAGGCAAATTGAAGTGGATGGATGAGGCAAAGAAAGAAATAAGACTGCCCAATAATGCGAAAATCCTTTATACAAAATGAATTTTCCCCCTTAAACCTTACGAGTTAAAAATGAGTCTGACAAGTACAAGGCTAGATTAGTAGCTAGGGGATTTGCACAGAATAAAGTATGTGATACCAGTGAGCTATACTCACATATCGCAACATTGACAACCACCCGAACATTGTTGGCTATGGGAAATCAAATGTCTTTCCATTTCGAGCAAATGGATGTCAGAACTGCCTTCCTAAATGGGATATTGAAAGATGATGTTTATATATATCCACCTGAAGGTACATTAGTGTGTCTGAGTAACCCTGGTTGTGTACTAAAGTTGCATAAGTCTTTGTATGGTCTAAAACAAGCATCTAATTGCTGGAATACAAGGTTCAACCAACTTATGATAGAGTTAGGATTTACTGGATATGAATATGATTATCGTCTGTATACACTGGCCGCTCCATTAGCGTGTTGGGAACGCACCCCACCACGTGGCTCCCCAAGAGGCGGCAGCGTCCCAACGCCACCCCCACTGTGTTGTGATGTGTGAACCGAGGGAGTTGCCTAACAAAACACCTATCCATTGGTAGAAAGTAGCCCTGTTTGCGAATAAATTAGTAATTGGCATTTCTGCATACGGTGCCCAGTCTCGTGTTTCCAGCTAACTTACGTAAACGTGGCTTCGCCACCACTAGGAATTAATCTAAGACGGTCAGGAGTAACCTTGTTTTGACTTTGCAAGGGTTTTTGAGATAAATGTCAGGTTTAACCTAAACTGCTCTGTGCCGGCCGGCGAGATGGACTCGCCCTTGCAGCCAACCTTGGCCCTCAAAATCCCTTAGTCACAATCATTTTTGTAATTCCTTTTAATTGCCAGTGTGCCAGCGAGAAAAATAAATTTGTTCTACGTAACTCCCATTACCCACATGTTTTCAACTCTAGTGCACCTTTTCAAAATCATGTGATAAACTTAACAAACTTTCCATTAACAATTTCTTTTTTTTTTTTACTCTAACCAGCAAGTCTATAAATTTAA
The DNA here is from genome assembly GCA_003012365.1 of Medauroidea extradentata. Taxonomy (NCBI): domain Eukaryota; kingdom Metazoa; phylum Arthropoda; class Insecta; order Phasmatodea; family Phasmatidae; genus Medauroidea; species Medauroidea extradentata. The sequence continues at coordinate 10,034 of PNEQ01089713.1, forward strand.
ATGGGGTTCCAGACACTTGCACGCTTGTAATTACGTATGTTTTGTGTTTCAACGAGCTTTTCCCGCTACCGCAGGGGCGCTGCCCGGTCGGCGCGAAGGGTCGTCAGTTGGTGGTTCATGGCGTTACTAGGCGGTCGACTCACGTCACTCCGGCCTCTTCACCTTTCTTTGTCGCATCATGCAGTGTATCAATAGTCATCTTTTTTAATTCAACCAGAACAATTTTTAACGTATTTTTTATCAGCCCGGATAAACCCCTTAACCCCTGCCACTCGCTACGCCCAGGGGCTTAACTTCAATTATTCTTTCTTTGTGCTCACGTGGTCTTTTACAGCATAGCCTACTGGATGGGCTTAGGTTTTGGAGCCACTTCTTCAACCATGGAATAACGGTTGTTTCAATAATAAGTGAATTCCCAGGATATTGTGTACGATTATAGACTCGCTGCTTCAAGGTTTTAAGGTCACACCTCAGCTCAGTGTGTTTTCTATTGCGTGCTTGCGTGGGGACCACTAAGAGTCCTCTGCATAGGGTTTTAAGACATGGAGTGGGAAGATATGATAACGCCATGGCCATTGGCCACGCGACCCTGAGTTCCAGCAATCGAGTGCTCCTCCTCTCCTGACGAGCTGGCGCCACCGGTTGAGTTCCTACACACCGCTGGGGTATGCGACTCTACACAGCATTTCACCGTAGTTTTTCGACCAAATAATATCCTCGCCGCACCCCCTGCTTCCATCAAATAATAGTCTTAAATAGATAACTGAGAAAACATTATAATTAACAGAAAATTGGTTTTAAATTAATAGACTCGTACTGAACATTGAAAAAAATAGATACATTTATTTCACTAAACAAGGCCGAGATGAAACACAAATTCTAATAAACAATGACAACATAATAAAAAAGTAGCAGTTGTAATTTTTTTTTTGATTACAACTGAACAAGAAACTATCATCGTTACATCATATACAATCATTAGAACATCAAATTTCAACAACTTGTTTCTTGTTACGGGCTCGTCAGACTATGTTAGATACAAAAACTCTACAAATGGTATATTTTGCACACTTTCATTCGGTTATGACCCACGGAATTGAATTTTGGGGAAACTGTAGCCATAGTAACAGAATATTCATAATACAAAAGAAGGCTCTACACATTGTATTTAACGCAAAAAAATAAAAACTTGCGAACCCCTCTTTCTAACACATAATATTAAAATAGTATATACTGAATACATCGTGAATTTACTTAAGTTTGTTAAGCGCAACATACATAATTACCAAAAAAGTGAAAACATACATGTCTACCGTACAAGAAACAGTCATAAGCTACAGGTCAAACCTCATAAAAGCTTAGTTCTCGAAAAAGGACTTTACAATACTGGTCGTAGAATGTATCATATGCTACCAAAGAAAACAGCTTCAGAAACAAATATAGAAAAATTTAACAAAGTAATTTCATAAAATATTTGAAAATACGTGTTTTTACACCCTATAAGAAATATGAATTTCATTTTGAACTTTAAAAAGGTAGTCTAGCTGAAAACTGAATTTACTAATAACCTAATACGTACTATGGCCAGATGTATATCTTAACTGCCCAATACCTACAGCATATGTACTGTATCTTACAATGAACTGAAGCTATCATGTATTGTACAGCCTATTATTGTAATGTACAAACTATGAAAGTGTAACCTTAGTACTATTACGATGTATGCATGTATCCACCACTGTAATATATTGTGTTTATATTGTATAGTAGTTGTGCTGTATCATTTTCAAACCATTCAAAACAATTTCTTTTTCTCCAAACGGTATGCATTTAACCACCGCTGTAATATATTGTGTTTGTATAGCACAGTATATGTGCTGTACCTTTTTCACTGTAATTGACTTGTACTTAAATTGTTGAAGTTATGTATAGCACTTTGTAAAATATTTTTATGTAAAAATTGACGAGTTCTATACCCCCACGACTTAGTCGTTCATGAGGTCAAACAAAACGAAATAAAATAAAATTAATAAAGTACTGTTCTACATCTCAGTTGATTCCACTGACTAATGATTTGCAGGATGTATACGAAACTTTGCTTAAAAATAATAAATAAATAAAAATAAATAAATATTCAGATTCAGTAATGCAAGTTGTTTAGAAATTAAAAGATGGAATCAATACAAGACTAGGTAACAATGAAAATAGTCCTACATTGCCTGTGTGCATGTTTTGCGATTTCAGATTAAAATCTATAGTATTCTCTAATCCAACTTCTTCCAAAAATTACAAAGGAAAGTTATTTCTACCTTGTTAAACTGTGTTTCTTGGCGGTATGTGATCGAAGGTGTCAAGTTTCTTGTACCTTTCACGCCAACCTCTAAGTTTACGAAAATCTGTAAACCGTGTCGTAAGAAGAGTGTCGTAACAAGAAACAGTGTACCTCTGTTATTCAGAGATCAGTCACACATCGTAGTGAGCTAAATTGCACACCTGATGAGACTATGAGATGCAGAACCATCTCTGAAGTCGAAACGAACATGACAAAGCATAACGGTACAAGAAGACCAGCAATATACTGATACCCTGACCGTTTGGGACTCAACAACTCGGAAACCACCCCCGTTAGAGGTGAGAATCGGTCGGAGACCAATAGCTGGTATCTGTCATGTTCATGGGTATATCTTTAGGACGTAGTGAGCTCCGCTCGATACACCACCCGCTACGGTGGGAATATAGCAATTGGTTAAATACCAATTCTTATCCTAACCGTAAGGCCGTCCAAGGATAAGAATGACGTACTCGTGTTTCGATCTTCTTGGATCTCTTCAGGTAAGGGCAGGTTGCAGATTTCAGCAACCACCTTACGACACGGTTTACAGATTTTCGTAAACTTAGAGGTTGGCGTGAAAGGTACAAGAAACTCGATAACTTATTTCTACCTTATTAGGTAGCTTGACTACGGACATGGTGAAAACTCAGGACAGCGATGAAGAAAGCTTAGTTTAGCAAGTTTTCGACAGAAATACTGCAGTGAAAGTACCAAGAGGAACACTAACGTCTCGAGCTTTGGTTGAAGTTCAACGATACATGGGCGAGATCTTCTAAGAAGACAGACAACCCAGTTAATGTATAAGGACAATAGCCAGATTTTCTCCATCTTGTCTTTATTGGCCAGGAATCAACTTTGTGCACTTGTTACCTCTGTTCCTTGTGAGAGATCGTTTTCAAAAGCAGGCATCATTTTGTTGGAGGAATGTCGAAATCGATTGAGTGTAAATAAAACAAAAATGTAGCTGTTTTTGAATAGCAATGCACAGTGGTGTAAAAAATGAGGATTTGTAGAGCTGTAAATCAAACATTAAGACTTGACTATCTGTGACGGAAATAAAATTAATATGTTAACATTCTTCGTTATTATTTTAATTTGTATTTTCATGTCTTTATATGATGCAATCATTTTTATATGAACAATGCGATAGCATGAAACCACAGTATTCCATAATATTGTAAACATTTTTTAGTCTAGATACATGGCATGGAAATATTTTATAGGATAGTTAATTTTTTTATTGAAAATTCCGAATTTCATTCATATTAAATTCCTTAGTTTAACTTAGCTCTGTGTTTATTGGTAAGTTAAATGGTGTATGATTCACATTTCTATAGCCTACAAAAAATGTACATGGCTTGGCTCTGACAATAGGATAGGAGAGTTTAGGTGACAAAACGTTTCATTACTGCAAACCAAATTTGATTGACCATCTCTAACAGTACGAATATTTCAGCTATGTTTCTGAAATATTGCATAAATGTTACAGAAAATTTCTCATACTTCCGATACATAACTAATAGAAACATTAAGCGATATGTGTAAATAAATAAACTGGTATCTCGTAATGTGGCATAACTTAATACTTAGGCCCACTTGTATAAACATTTTCTTGATCCGTTGTCAACTAATATTACATCAAGCATTACCCGAGTTCAAAATTTATCTGGCTTGTATAAAGGATTCGTTCAGTACAATGATCTCAGGTTTACTGACTGTCGGATCAAATTCTCCGTAGAGTATGGTGGTTTGTAAACGATTTTTTGATTGGCCAAAAATAATGACGTCATAATGCATGAATTTATCTTTGGTCTAAAGAATAAACAAACAAGACATAAGTTTGTTGTTCTTGTTGTTTGTTACGGGTTAGGTCAGAAAAGTAATATTTTGCTACGAGTGAGTTAAGTAATTTGATGGAGGAAGCGAGAAAAAGTACAACCCTAACTTCTCGGAAACGGACAAATGTGTGCTTATTGATTTAGTAGAGGAAAGAAAACATATATTAGAAAAAAAAAACTGACGGTTGTACAGTGAAAAAAAAAAAAGGAAGCATGCTGGCAAGAACTGGAGGCAGTGTTTAACTCACAAAGTTGTGTTAGCAGATCATGGAAGCAGCTGAAAACCTGCTACGAGAATGTAAAGAAACGTGCTCGGCAAGGTTCAGCAGATGACAAGGTAAGGTTAGTGTCACACATCTTTCATATAGGCCTATTGTTCTTTTTAATTGCAATATCCCGCGACTTTTCTACCTATCACAGAAATGGTTTTGATAACACATTATTACAATGATGTTTAAAGAATATTTACGGGGAATAGTACTGGCGCTATGTGTAAGGTGCAAAATCTTCAACATACTCGACAGAACAGTAGTCATTCTAAAAAAAAAAAATTATATTGTGTTTTCTAAAAATACGAAAAAAATTATTTCAAGTATTTTTAACACCACGTTAAAGCTTAGCAGTCAACTGGTATGCATGGCAAATAATTTGTCACTATTGTAGTAAATACAATAGCTGCACAAATTGTTACTACTTATTCAGATTCAGACGATTAAAACTGGTGGCGGACAATTCAAGCCACAGCTTTCGTATACAGAAGAAAGAGTCATTTCCATGTTGAAACCTCACTTTTAACCACTTTATTGCACTACAGACAGTGATGCTGCATTTCGTGAAGAAGTAGAAAGTAAGTATTTAGATTTATGGCATAACTCAACGCAGATATGATGTGCCTACAAAATGAGTAACCTGCGGGAGGAGTTGGTGATTGTGAGAGGGAAGGGAGGATAAATTTAGAGAAAATCTTGAAAAAGATATCTCACAGAAGTCACTTATGCATAGTGATACTGAATTATTCAAGTAATAGCATTTATCCACACTTCTCAAAACTGCTGTTTATACAAGCTGGATTAGATAGACATAATGTTTTACTATACCACGTGTTACAAAATATGTAATTAGTTCAAAAAATTGTAGTTTTTTCTGTAATTAAATTTAAGTTTTTCTTATACAATTAGTTGCATGCCACTTTTATAGAAAACAAGAATATCCGTAGACAGCAAGACATGCATTGTAAGCTGGAGTGTGTGAACAGAATTTCCATGTGAAAAAAGATTGCATACACTGCACAAGTCGTATTTAATTCCAACAACGAATTTCGGTGCAAGCGAAGGGCAGTTTTCTCCCTTTTTTTTTAAAAATTGCATCAGTGCAAAATGAAACCAATGATTATCCCCTCCTCCTTCTTCCCACTCAACTGCTCACTTAAAATTGCCATTGCTATAAAAAAACATCATCAAAGTTGGCCTAAACATTTTGTTTTGCATGATGTGGTTTTTAAAGAGGAGAATAGTTACAATTACTTTTTTTCTTGCAATTGGGCTTCAGTCCTGTGGCAAGGATTCCCTTAACCCACCTCTTCTCAGTTTTTCGACCATATCAACCTTTCCTTAAACTCCCTCGCTCCTGTCACCATAACTACATCCCTCCCCAACTCATTCCACTCCTTTACCGTTCTTACAATCATAGTGTTTTTCCTTTCTCCGCCTTCTTCCTCTCCCTCTGTATTTTCTATTCATGATCTCTCTTTCCCTTGGATAAACCTCTCTGTATTTTGTCACCCAGTTGTGCCCACACACCACCCCCCTCAACACCTTGAACATCCTTACCAGCCGCTCCACTCTCCTCCTCTCCTGAGGTGTGCCCCACCCCAGTCCTCTCACCATTACTGATGGTCTGAAATCCTCCTCTCTCTCCCCCTGTGTCCTCAACTTATTTGTGACCCATCTAGCAGCCCTTCTCTGCACCTTCTCCATCTCTACCACCTCCCTTCCCACGTACGGGTCCCAGACTGCTGCCGCATACTCCAAAATGGGCCTCACCATTATTTTATATCCCTTTTCTTCACTTTCTTGTCTGTACCCCTTAACACCATTCCCAGTAGGGCCAGCATTATTCTCCCTTTACTTGTAACACTCTGCACTTGCTCGCTCAATCTTAAGTCGTCCGGAAGAATAACTCCTGATTATTTCTATATGTTCGCCTCTCCAGTCTCCTGTCCTCCCAATCTACACATCTCTCTGACCACCTCTATTTTTTGCATAAATCTCAAAATTTTAGTTTTATTTATGTTAATTTTCATCTCATTTTCCTTCAGCCACTGTTAATGTCCTCCTGAAGACCCCCACCTTCTCCAATCACCTTGTACATCTTTTCCATACTAGAGCTTTTCGCCTCTTTTATTTTCTCTGTGTCAGTTCTTTCTATAATTTCCTCATCTCATCCCTCATACTTTTGCTTTCTACTCTTTTTGTTTTTAGCATTTAATTTCTTACACTTGCGTTTAAACCTCCTTACATCCCGTCCTACATTCTTTATCGGCACAAACATTTGAAAGGCATTTTTTAAAATTTCTTTCAAACCTACCCACATTTCTTCAGTTCCTTCCTCCCTTGACCATTACTCAAAATTTACTTTTAGGTATAGGTTTATTTTAGTTTGGTCTGCTTTTTTTAAATAGTCTAACTAAATTAGCCCTATTATTAACCTCTGCCGTCTGTTTTGTGGCCATCTCAACTATTGGGATTCTGTGGTTACGATACCTTCCAATACTACTGATCTGACCACCGCTTCCAATGGCCTAACCAAGACTACATCTAACAGTGTGCTTTCTTCCCCGGTCCCCTGCCTTGTTGTTCCTACTAATGCTTGACCCAATCCCCTATTTACCAGTTGACATGCCCATTGCTGTCATCGCTCCTACCCTCTCAGGTCCTTCTTCCCAAGTCACCCCTTTATCCAATTTCTTAACTGTACTCCATTTGCCAAGTTTTTGATTTTCAAAGTTTTTTTACTCAAACATTATGAGGCATTTTATTTCGAAGTACGTACATACTTTTGAGCAACTTTCCAAGATAAATAACTCTCTGTGTGTTTATATTGTTTTCGTTATGTCCTTCAGGTAATTTTAAAATGTTGCGAAACTCAGTACTTTACTCCATAATGTACAATTTTTTTTCTTATGTTGTTAACATTAATTCAAGTTGACTATATCTCTTTGTATAACTTAGTTCCAAAACAATCCATCTGTAATTTTTTTTAACTATGTGAATGCCGAGGTTGTTATATCTACATTATGTTCAGTGATGTAGCTAGTATTTGTTTTTTTTTTTGTGTGTGGGGAGATACTTTAATCTGGGAATATTATAGGGTTCACCGACCACTCCTCTAAAGTGGGGTGTCCAAGAGTCTTCCCTGGAAAAATTTTGGAGATCCAAGTTGAAAATAAAGCTATTTTTAAAATTTTTAAAACTAAATATTGGATACTCCACTGCTGAAAATACAGTTAATTATTGGTATGAAGGTTTGTAAATGGTTCATGACCATGGCGAAGGTGAAGGTGGGCTCTGGAGAGAGACATGCCACCCATATTCACTCTCTCTTCCTTCTTACTTACGCCACTATTTATGCTAGATATTTACATTCACGATTTTTGGCTGGGTGGCCTGGTTACTGCTCGATGTGTGTGAACTGAACCAAGGTTCTTGGCTAAAAAAAATATGTTCTCAGTTTTAAATTAGCTGATGGAGTTTTTACAAATATAACACATTTATTGAAATATTAGTGCAGGGGTCTCTAAAAAGTGGTTCAGTTGTTGGCAGTTGAAGGAGCAAATTTTTTTAAATAGTTTAGATCTATTGAAAATTCAACTGTGGGACAAATAATGTCAAAAACATTTCATGCTGTGGGGATAGATCTCCTCAACTACAACTGTACTTATTTCTTGTTAGATACTTACAGCTTATCCCATGAGATGATCTGTATACTCCTGAATCGTGTGGAAATAATTTCATGTAAAATCAAGGGATATAATATTTTTTTGCCGTCGAGTATTTGTGTTGTCCATTCATTTAAACTACGGTATTGTATTGTTTACTGTCCGATTCATAATCGTGTGTTTTAGGAGTCCACTGTTGAGTCCAATGGTCACATACAGTCCCATGAAAGGAGACCCACATCAAATGGACCTACTTCAGCCAACGAGTCCAAGAGAAAGAAGAAAAAGAAGTTGGATGAAAATATTGAAACTGCTTGTAGAAATTTTTCAGAAACTTCGCACTCTCAACTGGAGTACCTAAAAAGGAAGTCTGAAATGGCAGAAGAAATCCACTTGAAAAAGTTGTGCATATTGGATCATGAACTAAAATGTAAAAAAATTGAAATCGAAAACAGAATTTTAGAACAAAAATTACGAAAACAAAACCTGAATGGGCAGAAATAATTTATATTTTCAAGAATAAGTATATAATTATGTGTTTAAATTATACTGTTTTCAATGTTCAATTTGGTTTTTGCTGTTTTTTTAATGCCCTATGGCAATTCCAGTAATTACTGTAGTTTATTTAAAGTGCAACTATTATTATTACAAAATATATTAAAATATTTTAGAGTTTTGTTTCTTCATTTATTTACTTGTATCCATTGTGTTTAGGTATACAAAGGCGTGGATTCGTCAAGTAGGAAAACTTTAAGAACGTTAGGCAACATTTTAGTCTTTATATCATATTTTAATCACATATTCAAAGTGAAGAACATTACATTAGATAACAAAACTTAGCCAAAGTCAACAATGCACACAAGATAAGAAAAGATACAAGACACCACCTCAATTTCGGACATAAAACTATTAGATTTGGAATAGATGTGAAATTATAGCATTTAATGCTTTTTGTAGTTATGCATTCTTTTAATTGCAGTCATACAAATAGGTATCTGTTCCGAGGTTTGTATCCCAAACAATGGTATAAAATATTTTGTGCTAGATTCAATATTTATTTCTAATTTTATACATTTATAAAAATAAAACTAAGCAAGCCAATTCACAAAATTTGACAGTAAATTCATTACAAGAATTGAACAACACCCACACATAACATTCGTCCCAGAATATACACATACAATGAAACTTACATTATGGCAGAATGCACAATTACCTAATATGATGAAACCAGATTCAACTGAAACAAATGTAAAATCACAAAAAAAAAAAATTATGAAAACATCCATATCTATGACTGTGTCCTGTATTGTAATGGTTGACTGAATGACTCTACTTATGTGTGGTCTAGGGCTACCTGCACTACAGTATGAGTGAGAACTATATTAAGAGATGGATGTCGGTAAAAACATAGTTTCCAAGTACTGAACATCTAGGAAAAAACTGCATAAACCAATTACATAAAATCTGAATAATGTTGTGCAAAGTTGCAGCATTTTTTTGTTACAAATATGTACTTTCACTCCTACTATTTGAAATGTCATTCACATACTTAATTTGAGCATTTTTAACATGTCACCAATGTGAAAGGTGATCAGAAAAGTTCCATAAAAACAGTAACCTATACAAAATCATTCAACATACGGAAAATGCTAAAACCGTTATAACTTAGGCCTAGCTTGTATTATGCTCGTAGCCATGCAAGGTTATTTTCAAAGAGAACAGATACCTCATAACTGTACTTTTTTTGCTTGAAATATGCAGTGTTCTTTAGGCAATTAAGGTAGATGATGTGTACAATATGCTGTATTTGTTAGGTACAATAAATACCAATGTTGTGTGACGTTTTGATAAACACAGCATAGGGAAGCAACATTTTATTGTGATGACATAAAAGCAAAACATATATGAAAACAAAAATATTTTAGCACCGATAAGCTTTATTTATCCAGATTAAAAAAAATTGTTACAAGTTTTTAAAATCAGGTTTACATAGGTCATATATTGTTAGTCCATACATGCATTACAAATATATATACACAAGGCAATGCAACATATCTTTCACAGAATTTCAACTTAACTTAATTTTTAACCTAACATGTAAAACTTAAGCTTTGGATGAAACAATGTGTAAAATCAATCTTACACTGCTACTGCAACGTCACAAAAAATGCCTACACAACAATCAAAGAACCTGTTACCGTGTTTCACTAATATTGTTATAGAAATAAACCACAACCTGATGTTCACAACATTGTCTTTTAAAAAAGGCATTATTTACTACGTGTGATTATAGTTGTATCTATACTGTGAGCTCAAAATTAACAAAATCGTTCAACGAATAGGAAATATAGTAATACTTTTAGTGGCAAGCACTTACTCTCTGCAATAGAGGACTTGGTTGGGAGCATTTGCACATTGAATCATGGGTAGAAACATCTGGTTTTGTACTAGCAATGATATGCATTTACAGTTGAATACCACTATAGTGACAGGTAAAATTTCAATATAATCCTTGTGACACTCGTAATGAGATCTCCATTATAACGAGATTCGCAATGGGACCCATGGCATTAGTGGCGGTTTTAAGGGGGGGGAGGAGGGGGCGAACGCCCCCTAAGAACCTGTTGTGTTATTTTTTCGTGTTTTAATTTTTTTAAATATATACACAAGAAGCATTACATTTTTACAAATAAATATTGGTTAATAATATTCATCCACGCAAATAGACTCACAAATGCCTTAACACTCATATAATATGTACATTTTATAACTGTAAAATTCAATATTGCTAAACAACTTTTTCCCTTCTCTCAAGCTCCTTTTTACGTAAGCGAGATTCGATCTTGCTCGAAAAGCGCTGTGTGATGTGCTGAAGGGAGGATATAGTTCCTGTTTTTTCTCTTGTGTGAAGTCCCTTGCGACTCTTTCTCAGCAGGACGGCGAGTGTGTCTGGTCGAAGAAATACTGGTCAGATCAAGGCTTTGTCATAAATAACGGCCCAGAAGTGAGAAAAAAAGGATTTGGGGGGGGGGGGGGCGGATTACGAACTACACACACTCTCAGTCACTAGTGTGCAGTGAACAAGTGATTGTTTCAACTATATTTGTAATGAAGTGTTTTACGTTATGTTTTAATGTTCAATACTAACTAGGAAGATAGAGAAAATAACATGTCAACATATTTTTAGTAAACTGCAGAAACGTGAAGCAACGGGAGACGGCGATGCTGATAACTGCAACACAGCTTCGTTTTTATTAGGTTCTTTATACCGTGAAAGTAGATTCAGGTCGTTATAGAGTGAAAAATTCCAAAATTTAATTTGTACGAAATAGCGTTACATATTATCATCTGAAAACAATATTTTAGCATGCACAGTTTTCCCAAAACTGCATGTCAAAGTCAAAATGTCGACGTTACGACAACATATCTCAGCGAAACCTTAAGCTGCGTCTTAACGTGACACAAAAGTGTCAGACACGCAATCTCGGACACCGAGTGTAACGTGAAGACGAGCGATAGAGCAGTGTCACGAGATTAGCCGGGAAATGTCTCGACACTATTGACCTTGTAGCGAATGTCACGTGAAGACGGCCGGGGGACACACTCAGACCAGCTCTCACAACTTTCCGGCAGGTTGGATTTAGTGTCTGGTGTCGCCGCATGCGCCAGGATGTCTAGCAACGCGTCAGCCGCGCAAACCACGCCGAAACAATGGTCGAAAGAAGAGACCACCATGTTAATTGAATACATTGAATCGTATCCTGTGATATGGAATGTAATGTGCAAAGAGTACAGAAATCGAATAAAAAAATTCGGGTTATCAGGACATAGCCGCAGCATTCGCAACAACACCAGAAGAAGTTCAAAGGAAGTGGCACAACTTGCGCACACAATACAACAATGAAACAAGAAAACATAAAAAAAAAAAGAAGTCCGGTTCCAGCGCGCTCGATGTTTCATTTGCCACCCAATGGGAATATTATAGTGCAATGAAGTTTGTCGAAGGAACATCGATTTGTACGGAAACCACAAGCAATGTGGTAAGTAAATACAATCGTTTAATACCAATAACTTTGTACAAAAATAAAATTTACTGTGTTGATAATACATCGGAGAATAATGTAGATAATGAAAGGTAAGCATTTTGTTTAAATACAATGTTCCTGTCATTGGATAGATGTTAGATAGAAGTTAACCATTATGTGCATTTGATGATGTTAAATTAGAACTACATTATATATATTCTGTAGCATTGTGCTGATAATGATCTCCAGGCATTTATACCTCGTTCACGATAAGCGTAACATTTTGTAAACATTCCTCGCCATGTTTCTTATATTGCCACAGACTTTAATGTTGGTTTTAATGTTTGGTGACGCAAAAGATAATCGCCTCATGGTAACTACATATTAAAACAGTCATTAAAGTCTGTGGCAATATATGAAATGCGGCGAGGAAGGTTTCCAAAATGTTAAGTTTATCGTGAACGACCTAAGACGATTCATCGTTTATGCCTGGAAGTAGATAATGAAAACCATTTCTATGATTATATTTGTAACCGTACATGCTGTGCAAAATTACTACGCCTAATTATTGTTCTCTACATTATTAAATAAATCTGTACTGCCAGCTGACTTCACCATCAGGACTCATAAAGTAGTTCTTCAGCTCTTTTCTGACATCTTTGCAGAAGCGTTGCACATTGCGGGGCTGAAGTGTCTGCAATAGGTACAATGTGTTGCCAGGATTCCCTTCATTTTGCCATAAACCTCTTTAATGTCTCCATCAGCAACTTGATGGTCAAATGTTGTAGCAGCAATATAATTAGATTTGCGTACCAGTAGAAAGTTGTGCAAAGTGCAGATAGCAAGAACAATTTTTCTTGTGTTGTCAGGACTGAGTAATATTGGCGATCGTAAAATTCTTAACCGATTCGCCATGTACCCGAAACAGTTCTCTACAACTCTTCTTGCCCGTGAGTGTCTGTAATTATATACTCGAATATCACCAGGCTGATTTTTGAAAGGGTATGGTTTCAAAATCCTGGGAGTTATGGCAAAAGCAACATCTGCTAACAGAGCAAAAGGAACAGGTTTCTCTCTGCCTTTAAGTGATCGGCTTCCAGGTATGTTACAATTTTCACTCTCTAGTATTCCAAGTAGTGACGACTGGTTGTAAACACCGCCATCAGAGATTCTTCCATTGCAACCTATGTCCACATACAATAATCTATATGTCGCATCTACCACAGCCAGTAGAACTATGCTATGTGTGCCCTTGTAATTATAATAAACACTTT
>PNEQ01089713.1:23542-41169 GCA_003012365.1 Medauroidea extradentata
TATCTTCAAAGTCTTGAGCTATTCGCAGCCACTCGTCCATGGAATCCGGTATCTGAAACAGGAAATCATTGACGTGAAGTACATTTTTGTTTTAGGAGCTGGAAGAATGCAGTTCTAATGAAGAGGTTAGTGCACAGACTGCTGACAAAAGAGCCCCCGAGACGAACAGAGGCAGGGGCGGAAAAACAACCAAAGCCACCGAAGATTCCATCCTTGCGGAGGCAGTTGACATTATGAGTAAACCAACTGACGAGGAACAAATATTTGGCGATTTTGTAGCATCAGCACTGCGCAATATTAAAAATGTTGAACTTCGAAAGGAACTGAAAAATACAATACGCAAACAAATTTTGTCCTTCATGGACTTTGACGATACTGTCAGTGAAGATTTTGTTTATTCTCCAGCTCAGACTACTTCTGTTGTACAGTCTGCAGGAGATTAAATACATAACCCCCCCGAACAAATCGCACCACAAATGTCATACACGAATATATAGACTATTTGGACTTTTGGAGATATATGTGTCAGTGAATACTGTTGCTTGCGAGATATATAAATTTTTTTGGACTGCATAACTTTTGTTGTCGTTAGACCATTCGCAATATCTCTGGATTCGTGAGACTGGTTAAATAACGTTTTACTCATAATGCATGTTTTGGCTCATATCAACATATTAGTACCAAATATCTTTTATGTTTTAGACATAAAAACATTATTAATATTATGTCAAAAAATAACTGCACATATTGTTATATGTTACATTTGTCAAAGATCAAAGTTATCACTAATTCACTATAGTGTTATTTCTTTGTTTTAAATTGCTGCTTACAAGTACAAAAATTTACAAATAATTAGTATTTATTTTTAAATTAAATATGGTATATCATAAACACCTCCATTTTCCTTAATTTCTTTTCTCAATGTGTTTTGTTACCTTCAAACAGTCAGCTTTCAGTTCATTGTATATGGCTTCACAGCATTCTGGTTCAATTTTAGCAATTTGAGACTTGGAGACACTGAAGAGATGTGATAGTGATGGGTAATTCATACCTAGAGTAAAATAAAAATAGAACTTTAAATTCTGCACTACATGTTAGTGTAGAGTCACATACAATAACAAAACTTATATACACAATTACCTGTAGCAAGGAAACGTAAAGTGATAGCCAGTCTTACTGCAGGTTGAACATCCTCCTTCATGCACGTATTTTGTTTTGCGATGACTAGAGTTACTTTATCTAGTAGGTACTGGAAATCTAATCTGCTCATTCGGAAAAAGTTCCTGTACGTTTCGCTATCATTCACTTCCCATTCACTGACTAAACATTCGTAAGCACCCAACTGGTTTCTCATTAATAGCCACACACGAACTGGTTGACGCTTCTGTCGTTGTCGCCGTCTGCGTAATAGAATTATAGATGCTGCTGTTGCTGCTGCTGCCAATTGGGAAGCCATTATGTTCTCTCGTGAGCTACCAAGTGTCGCACTTGTGCCGTCGCCTCTCGGGACACGAATGTCTACCTAGGCCCGTTAGGACGCTTGCAAAACAGCTCTAGCTAGAGTCGCTGTCGAGACACAATATTATGAGTGTCGCAAACTCTGAGAGCGCCTGCGTATGGACGCTGGTGTCTGATGTCGCGACACAAATGTCGCGACATCAGTCTCACGTTAAGACACAGCTTTAATGAATAACGGTAGCTTATAATTATAAAAACACAAAGCAATAAATGTTTGTATCTAAAGAAATCCAATAAAGTAAAGGATTTTTACCAGACTTTCAGAACTATTTTAAATATACAGCAATTTTTTTTATTCTTGTGTCCATAAATTTGAGCGAATAACCATTGGCTCGTGACAACTAATTTCAGTATAAATTTTTTAGATTAAATAAAGGTGTTGGTTTTCATTGGGTGTATGTTCCCGTGACATGATGCTTTTGAATAAGTAAAGAGATTTTAATTAGCACTTAACAGCTAGGTATTTTGGGTTTGTGCTTGTGATGGATGACATGATATGAGTATGCCGCAGCACGGGAATGAAGGTACGAAGTAACCGGAAGATCGCAGAGAAAATACGTTGACCAGAAGAACCAAACTTATTGCAAAATTTACCAGGTCACACGTTTTTCAAGAACAAATGCACCCAAAAAAGATTCGTCTAAGCAGAATATTAAAATTGTTCTTAATTTGCGACGACCTAAAGTTTTGTGGTGTAAAGTGTGTGGAGTAATAGGAAGTCGGCAAGTTCAGTTGAAACCAGGTAGCAAGCTCTCTCTGACCTTACGTGGCATGATCGTTATTGTGCAAGGTTTGTCGGGTTTGCACTTATGATTATACGCCCTAGTCTCAGCAATACGTAGCTAAATTACGTCGAAGGTTACCATGGCGTCGTCAGCGGTCTGCCGCCCTAACTTGCGACGCTTTGCAATACTTCTAAAATAACCGGCCCGAATATCGCAACTCGCAGGCGTCCCGACGCATAAATTGAAAACACCCCCCGGTGCACCCCGACCCGTCGATCTCTTCATTCAACACCGTCTCTGGAAAGGCGTCCGGCGCCTGAACTGACTCCCGGGTTACCCGCCCGTCGTTATCTGCGTCTCAACGCCGTCTTCCGCGGCTCGAAAACGTCTGTCCAAAAATCTGTCAACAATCTAGCCATGCTCTTGTTTGGCGCCAACTTCCCTGTTGCTTGTTCTGCAGACGTCGATTCAATTGGACCAATCAGGAGACAGCTTCCGAAGGATAGCCCCTCCCCTCGAGGACACTTAACTTCCTGCCACTACCATATTTATTATATAATTATTTAATTTCATTTAGCTGCACTTTGACAAATACCCTACGTGTTTATTTATTCTTAAAATTCCTCACATACAAGTTATTGTAACTGTTTAAGATTTGTATCTTAAACACAATATGCTGGCTTACCTCCCCTCTGGTCCTGTACCTAGGGGGGTTACATGAGCGTTTGTGGGAGCGAGAAGGCCCAGACGCTTGAACCTGCTGTTTCCACAAAGGCAAATTATATACATTTCTGTTTTTCCTAAATACAATTCTGTACATAGAGAATATCGGCATCCTGACACGATGACGAAAAGAATGAATCGTCGCATGACATGTTTATTATTACATCTGTAATTTATTATAATTGCTTATAATTGGTGGCTATTACTTCGTATAAATTGGGGTGATGACCACATGGCACGTCAGAATTTTTTTTTATGTCAGCACAAAAAATTTCCCTTTACCAGCATAATTTATCGTAAAAAATAACCATTTTTTGAAAACAGTATATTCAAATGTTTGGCTTGGAAACTCCTGAAATAGCACAATTTTGCACCTACAAATCCAATTTTTTTTTTCGGGGGAGGACCCCCGGACCCCCTGCTTTTGGTTTGTGGGGTGCGTATGTATACTTCCTAAGGCATACTCTCCGCCCCGGCCCCCTAAGATAAGTACTTAAATCCGCCACTGCATGGCACCTCACTATAACGAGACTCTACTATGTAGGAAAATTGATCATTATATTGTGCGTGCGAAAGCCTCCCATCAGTTGCACAAATTGGTTACTTCTTCCAGCATATAACGCTTAGAGGATGTCTACCAATCAGGGAATCAACGAGAAGTTGCAGATTATAATAGTGGGTAACTGGGTGCCATGCAGATCTGCCAAATTTGCATCATCTCCCATAAATTGTATAGACCTTAAAAAGAATTAAAATTTTACAGAAGTAGCTAAAATTTTATAGACTTTCTGTGCACCATCTCGAAGACACACTGTTTTCCATGCCATACTATTGACGTGATGCAGAGCGCCTTCATTATTGTATTTATGGTACTTGTTATTTAATGTAAGTATCCTGTTTTAAATAATACAGTAAGCAGATGACACTATGCTTCTGGCGTAGCCACTACATAATTTTTTTACGTCGCAAAATGGCACGATCATAACCCAAGCTAAGCCGGATAGATCCAACTTGATTGATTGTGAAAAAACGAACTCTGGTTCATAATTTATTGGACCAAGTAAAGTTTAAATGTCTTGTGAACTTATAGTTTTCAAGAAATACAGTCAACCAGGGTGACATTTCCTCATTCAAAATATTAATTTTAGGTTTATTTAATGAATTAATGCATTTGATCCATACAGTTGACGTATGAAACTTCCTTTTAATGACATTGCAACATAATTTTGGAGTGGGACAAAATAAACCCACAAGGACAAAGTGCGCGCGCGCATGCTTACACACACATGAACGCACTCACGCACAAGCGCACGCACACACACACACACACACACACACACACATGTATATTCCTCAATTTTACTGAAATTGCAAAGTCAACAAGAATAATTTTTCAGTTGCAAAGTGTAATTCAACTGTCCGTGTGCTTTTGAATTGTAAAACGTTCAAGAAACTGCGAAAAGTAATTACTGAACTGCTTTACCAGAAATTGAATAGCAGTATTAAAAACTTCTTCTGTGTGTAAAAATGCAGGAAAATAACCCCGATTAACACAAGTCTAACAAGAACTATAAACTTGTATAACGAATCACCTAGGTTTATGTTGATTTTTTTAATAGTTTCAACCGTATTTTTGTACATTATTAATAAACAGAGTTGAGTAAAATACATTCATTTATTTCTATGCTAAGTTTGTATGCTTTATATACTATGCTTACATTTATCACACTAGTTATGCAGTTTTTAAATAAATTCTGTAGGATATTTTCAATTATTTGCTCAACTCTAAAATTTTTGTGAAAATATTGCAAAATTTGTGCATTCCATAGCAGCATGTTGTGTTAGAAAATTGCTATATTGTTAAATTCAAAACTAATTATCTTCATATACACAAAACTTGGATTGCATTTGTTTGTTGTTACGAAAAATAAGGGGAAAATTTTACTTTCTGATTCCGCCATTGTAAACAAGAATTTGTGACATCATAAATATGGCTTAGATGATGTTGGGCATCTCACGACACGGGCATCGACTGGATTCCAGGATCTCGAGCGGGGATAGTTAAAAAAATTAAATATTTAAATCAGGTTAAGTTAAACGGAGCGGATGGGTTTTATTTTACTAACCGATACCAAAAAGTGGTATTGAATAATAAAATAAAACCCATCTGCTTGGTTTAATTTCATGATACCATGTAGTTACTTTTCAAGTGCTTCCTGACTGGTAACTATACACAAACGGAGCTTTACTTCGATAGTATTTACTTACATAACATTTCACTAAGAAAAATAGCACATAATTTAAAATGACAGTTTCAGCTTACCCTGAGTCACCACCATACATGCTATTAGAATTGTTTGTGGAAGCATTATTCACAAACGTCACCATAGTTTAATTCACTCACACATCTCGAAATTAATGTACTGTACGTGTTTAACATTAAACAACCGAACCATGCTTTTGATGAACACGTACTGCACATAACCATATGCTAATCTACATAAGCATTTATTTCACATAAAACCCAGTTGCCTCCATTTCTGCTTTTCTCGCCAATCACTGTTCTGTGCTACGAACTATGAATATAACTGCACCTACAGGAAGGCTAATACAATAGTTAAGATATCGAAAGGATCGTACTACAATTCAAACAAGGTACCCACATACGACCATTTACAGCAGTACAAAGTAACATCAACTGTAGAATTCCAACCAAACTAAACCATCCCTGAATTAAACACATAGTATTTTTGGTCATTTTAAACAAACCTAAACTAGCCATAAATAATCTAAACAAACATGAAATCAACCATCAGCCGAAAATACTTGAAGTGTCATTCGTTTACACTAGGATATATCACAGTTATCATCTTTTGTAGTTTTTCAGTCTTCCTGACTGAACTAAGATGTAATTTATATGAATAAACTTTTATTTTTTTTACTGTTATCAAATTGTAATTGTTTAGATTTGTTAGTATTATTCTATGTTATTGTGGATTTTTGTTTTTTGTTCTCTTTGGAATATTCAACAAGATTATTTTACTATTGTATATAATCTAATAAAGGAAATTAAGGTAATTGATGTATGTAATTTAATTACATAACTGATACAGTCCATTTTCGAATCAAACATTTTGGTCCTCCGGGCCGGATCTGAACGATTTATGTATATACGAACATCGAAATCAAGAAGGTAAGCAGTAGATTGGCTTTCTACTGGCATATAACCTTAGTATTGTAATTGAGAATTATTACCAGTCATAGCTAGGATGTTCGGTCCATTAGGTAGGCTAACACCAGTGTTAATGTATGATAAACATCTTATCCAAGTTTTATGGGTCAAATGTGTTGGTTGGGATGCTGAACTCCCTTCTCAAACTAATAAATAGATGGAAGAGTTTAAAACAAGAGCTTCCCAAACTGTCAACTTCACTGATACCACGATTGGTTACAAGTGATAATTACTCATATCAGCTTCACAGTTTTTCTGACAGTTCAGAAATTGGTTATACCGCCATGGTCTACCTACGAACAGTACAATTTGACAACACTGTCACTATTTATCTGTTGATGACAAAATCAAAGGTAGCGCCAATTAAAACACGATCTCTTCCACGATTAGAGTTGTGTGGAGCTCTTTTGTTGGCTCAGTTGTTGGACAATGTAAATAAGATATATGGAGGAAGACTTAATATTTCATGTATTAGGGCTTGGACTGATTCACAAGTTGTTCTAGCATGGATCATTTCATCCCCACTTTACCAACAGACTATTACAGACATATTGAACCCCTTGGGTGTGACATGGCACTTCAATCCACCTGGAGCTCCTCACTTTGAAGGGTTGTGGGAGGCTGGAGTTAAATCCTTTAAATCACATCTAGTTAGAGTCATTGGGGAGCAAATACTTGCCTATGAAGAACTCTACACAGTATTGGTACAGGTAGAAGCTGTCCTAAATTCTCGTCCTCTCTGCACTCTAAGCTCTGACCCCACCGATTTGCAGGCACTCACACCAGGACATTTTTTTAACTTTGGAGTCTCCAGTGGCATTGCCCGAACAAAATCTGCAATCATATCAACTAAATCGTCTTCAACGTTGGCAGCTTGTTCAGCGAATCCATCAAGACTTTTGGCAACACTGGCATAGAAATTTTCTACATACTCTCAAACAGCGGAACAAATGGCAAGATGGCAAAATAAATTTGATTGTAAATCAATTAGTTCTCATAAAAGAAGATCGACTTCCACCTCTACAATGGCAGCTGGGACGTATAATCCAAGTGCATCCTGGAAAAGATGGTGTATCCAGGCTTGCTACAGTACGCACAGCTAATGGCACAATCCAACGCCCATCTGTAAAATTGTGTCCACTTCCTAACCAATAGTAATATAAATATGTTATTTCAAGGTGGGCGGAATGTTTAGATTTGTTAATATTATTCTATGTTATTGTGGATTTTTGTTTTTTGTTCTCTTTGGAATATTCAACAAGATTATTTTACTATTGTATATAATCTAATAAAGGAAATTAAGGTAATTGATGTATGTCATTTAATTACATAATTGATACAGTCCATTTTCGAATCAAACAGTAATATTGAGTCAAAATAAGCTTATTATTCCCTTGAGCAACTACAGTGGAACCTCTGAATTACACCCCCTGAGTCTACACTTTCCTGCCGATTACATTGTTTGTATTTAATCCCATTTAATGATTTTACATTATAACCTTCCCTCAGATTACACTTTCCTGCATTTTACACCATTTTTTACTGGTCCCTTGATAAGTGTAATTCAGGGGTTCCACTGTAGCTCTAAATTTTAGTTTAGTACAACTAATGAGTTTATGTAATGAAAGTATATACCAACACTCTCTATGACAGTACAAGACTTCAAGGCTGTACTGCTAGGGCACATAAACCAATCAACACCTTAATGCAAATCGCCAATACGTACTGGCATTGCCTTTCATTACCTTCTTGTAAAACTTTATTAATTAGTGCAGTTTTCGTAGCAATCTGTCTTCAGCATCGGCATTTAGCACTGGAACAAAACCAGGTACCAGGATTTCATCTTCCAAGTTAACTTCTGGATCGTCTGGGGCATCTGGAACACCTCCCATGCGTGCTATGTTATGTAGCACCACTGTAGCACATACTATTGGTGGCACTCTGTCAATATGTACTTGCAAGTATTTGCTAAGACATGGAAATAGCCTCTTCAGAACTCCAAAGGCTCTTTCAATGGGGTTTAATTGCAATTTTTTTGCGACGTTGGAACGATAATACTTAGGTGAACTGGTAAAATCATTCTGAAGGACTCCCGTTTGTGTATAAATAACTTTTCATATTTCTTTTGGAACAAGGTAACAGTTAGCCTTAAAAACAAACATAACCATAGCTGTTTTACCGATGCAAGGCAAAGGACAAGTGTCTTTGATTAAACTGTCAAACACGAGTCAAATTTCCAATAGTCAACAGACCACACTGAAAGATTCTAACTTCTCAGAATAATAGATACTACACCACACACAACGAATGATAGCTCCAGGTAATATAGTCCGTGCATGCTGCACGACAATCACTTTACACTAGTTGGAAATCATAACTATCTGCCACTTATACGAAATAATTTAACTCGCAGAAAATTCCTGCAGCTCGACTTGTTTCCTGAATATAGTAATTATTCGCAATGTTCGCATATCTACAGTATTATAGTGTAATTTTCTACCAGAAAAGTAAGTATTTTGCTAAATTAATAAATAAACAATGTAAGGGAAGGTCGGCCAAGAGGACGCATCGTCTAAGAGTACGCAGTGCCATTACAGCAAAGTTGGCAACATGAGGCGGAAAACTGGTGACGGCCAGCCATTGTGTTCTTAACTGTTGTTCCAGTCATAGCTCGACAAAAAGTGTAGTGCGTGATTTGTAGAGTGTACAGGTAAGAACATATTTCTTGCTTCTTTATTGTAATATTTAGACCTTATAAAATAAGGAATTTGATAATGTTGGTAAGGTGGATGTGCATTGTCAAGTAGTGTAAGAAATGATGAACATCTTCCTGTAGTAGCCCCTAGTCCATTTCCCGTAAAGTGACATGTGATGCCATCTGTCGGATTTTTAAGGAAACACTACGACGTCGGGCAAGAGTACTCACAGTGATATCGGCTAAGAGTTCGCGCGTACTCTTGCCCGCACTGTCTGTGTCCTCTTACCCGACCCATTATTCCAGTGTTTATCATAGGATATAAACGTAAAATGTACACAATGAGGGGAAGAGAACTATAGAAATTAGCTAACTTTCTGTTTATGCTCGTTTCTGTATTCACGTAAACACTAATGGGTTATGCAGAAATGGGAAGACGGAAACGAACAACAAACAGAAAGCTCTTTACTGCTAAAGACATGAAGATAGCCATAAATCTGAGGGAGGAAGGATTAAGCATACGCCAGATTGGACGCCAATTAGACAAGAATGAAGCCACAGTGCGAAAGAGGCTGAGATCTGTAAGTATTATTCTATAAGACGTTAATTTAATATTGGTGAAGCTTCAGTGTAAATTGTACGTTGGTCATTTTCGTTAACATTTAATGGAGATACTAGATACTCACAGGTCCCATGGGATAATGTTACTGTATTGTTTTATAGGTTATCATACAATTGGAAAAAGCCTATTAAAATTAAATGAAATAAGTTAAGTTATTACATTTACAGCAACTCTGTGATAACAATCTCCAAAATTGTTGCGGAAATTTATTAACCTATAGTTTACACTGCTATTCTATACTTTTGGCTAGTAATATTGAATGTTCTTGTATGTTTATAGGGAAGAATTCCTACATCCTTGGGGCGTTTCCACAAAGTATTCACCGATGAACAAGAACAGGAAATTGAAGACCTCATCAAAGACTTCGACTGCAAATTTTACGGTATTACCAGGAAACAATTAATGTTGTTAGTGTATAAATTGGCTGACGTAAATAACATTGCACATCTCTTTAACCAAGATAAGCAAATGGCTGGTAAGGACTGGGTACTTGACTTTGTTAAAAGGCGTCATCTTTCCTTGAGAGCACCTGAGCAGTGCAGTCTTGGTCGAGTAATTGGGTTTAATGAAGTTCAGTGTGCCAGGTTTTTTGGGAACTTAAAGGAGTGTTATTACAAATTCAAATTTCCTCCTCACCGCATTACAAATATGGATGAAACTGGAATTTCTACGGTACCAAACACAACTCCCAAAGTTTATACAACAACAGGTAAATGGGCAGTATGCAAAGTGTCCTCTGGGGACAGAGGCGACACTGTCTGTTGTATTAGTGCAACAGAGTAGATAGGTTATGTCGGTCCGGGAGCAGAGGGTTGAGGGTGCGGAGGCTCGGAGGCGCGTCCGCCATCTTATTTCTGGTCGCCATCTTTGATTATGTCTCTTTCTCCTGCTCCCTCATTCCACTCCTAATTTTTCCTGTTCCCTCATTCCACTCGTAATTTTTCCTGCTCTCTCATTCTACCCAACCATCTGCTGTAGGCAGCCATCTTATGTGTCTTATTTCCGGCCGACATCTTGGAACTATCTCCCTCAAAACCACCACCCCCACCATATTTTTTTTTAAAATCCCACCAATTTTCAACACTCATTTGTTTACATGTTCTGGAGGTCACCATATTTAATTTTTAAAATTCCCAGCCTAAATAATATATTATTATATTTAGTTCTAGGAATGACCACCAGAGGTGCTACTTTGAGGCACCATTTTTGTTTTCTTATTTACTCACTTGAATCGACTTCACCAGTATACATATGTGTTTAAGGGCTAATAGTGTATGCTATATTATATGGACTCTCGCCCCTATCACCAATATTATTTTTTTATGCTCACTTCCAGACTTCTAGATTGACAAGTCTTGACAAGTATGATACCTCACCAAAGTAATTTGTTTTTATTTTTGCGTAATAACTGCTGCATTATTCTTTTAAATTTATTATTTCTATTTTTAAATCCTTTTATAGTAACTAATTATAATGTGGTAGTGTACTATGTAAATACTGATTGAGTGTACAAGGACTGGTGCATCTGATGCTCTTTAAGAAAAGTTATGACAGGTGAATAATGTCTCTCAACTCACACAATTTTAAGTTTAAAGAATAATACATTTATTAATTAAAATATGCAGTAAAATAATAATACTTCACGAAGGCTCCGGATATCAGCTCGCAGGTCCACGCAGCTCTTCCGCTGATGCCTTCATTCTAGGAAGCCTCTGCACAGTAATAATCATGACATCTCTTATAAACGGTACCTGCTGTTGCCCTCACCTTTTACCCGGGCTTGGGACCGGCAACACTACTGTTCTAAAGTAGTGCAGGCAGGTTTACAACGCTGAAACTCACAAACCTTTATTTACATCTCACAAACAAAGTGAAAAAATATCAACACAGAAACTCACAACCCAAGAAAACTATATAACCTAAAAAAATGCAATATTCAATGAAAACTACATACATAATTTCATATTTACAAGAGTGCTATATACAGAAGATTGTGATTAATTATACCTCAATGTAGCCATAAGGAAGGGTATGAACTCCAATCATCACAGATAATCCTCTTATTATCTCTCCATGTCAAAGCAATCTTGTTTGTACATTCAGAGAACACATTACGCTGATGTGTTCGGATGGCATTGACGTAGACCCGCTTCGCCTCATGCTACTGGAACAACACAGTCTTGTAGTCTTCAAAAGAAATTTTCTTCTGCAAAGCAGACTTCTGGACCTCTTTGGCCCGCTTGACTACTCTGTCAACACACCTGTAGCAGTAGAGTTTTGCTCTCAGCCCCACACATTCGGTCATGATCACCCCACCACACTCGTCTTTAAACTTACCCACCACTTTCTTATTGGTGAGTGAGTGGCATTGGTGAGTAGAGGGGTGTGCACTTGTGTCGAATTCCGACATGAAGGTAGGGTCTGCAGTTAAGTCATGATAAAAATCCTGAGTTTTAATAGCTTACACAAAAGAGTCTGTATCCATGTAGGACAGCTCGAGGTTATCTCCATAGCGAATCTTCATTACATCGTAGTGGAAACGATACATCAGCGTCTTGGAGAGGACTACACTGCAAAGCCTGCGTATATGGGCTTGTCAAACAGGATATATTCTTTCTCCAACATTATCAGGGACAAGAGCTCGGAGTAAATTACTCTATCCTTGAATGATAGTTTCGCGATGAGCTTCTTCACACGTGTCTCTCGACAAGTCAGTTCCATCCTCTGTCGCCTTCTATTATTCTCCATCAACTTAACAAATACCGAGTTGTTGGCAAGCTTGTAGAAGTCCCATTCAAACTCATTCTTGGTAGCCTGATGTTTAAAGGTGTTTAGCTCGATACATGGTTTAAGCCAGGGACTCTGTTCGAATCTGAGGACTCTGTGTACCTTCACCATCTTCAATCTATGCTGGACAGCTTGTTTGAGATAATGATAGTGCACAACATAGTTCTTCTTTCCTGACAGGGTGGTTATCAATTTCTTCTGTTTGGTTCCTGGTAGGCAGTCATTTACAGGAAGAAATGACAAGTCTTTGTGCTCTCTGTGGAGCTCAGTAGGGGACTCGACATCATATTCTACAATATACCCTAATGGCCCCTCTTCTGGTATTTTCATGAAGTCAATGCCAGTGTCCACCCATTCAAAGTCTCGCACAGGAAGTGGTAAGCACATGGCCCAACCATAGAGATTATTCGCATCAAGGTATTGTAGATACAAGGTTGGCTGACTTGCATCGTAGGATTCTGGGATATAACTATTATTAGCCACAGCACTGCGAGTGATGCATAGTGCAACACCTCCACGAATTCCAGACTCTATAAACATGTACATGTCATACTCAAGCAGCAACTACAGTTCAACACCTGTGATGTGCAGCATTGCATCAAAAGAAAACCCTGGAAGACTAATGTAATGAGTGCAGTCAAGACCATATGTACTAACACATAGTCACCTAAAATCCTCAAAAATGTCGCACAGGAGGAAAACATCCGTCTTGAGGTACACATCACTGTAGTTGCCTAATGTCTTGCAACCGAATTTGGACCATACATTTTGTGCATGCTCGAAATCAGCATCTGAAATGCAAGAGCCTGTGAGATGGTTGTAAAAGTCATCCTTTTTGGTAGACGAGTTGCTTCAAGTCTCTCCCATGATGTTACATAGTCATAAGGGAAAACACCTTTTCTGGTCACCAGCTCCATCTCCTCAGATCTGTAGAACTTGGCGGTGTTAGTGAACTGGCTGACAGGTAGGTTCTCGGCTAATTGTGCAAGACTAGAATACATGAAACGGTAAGTATCAATAAATTGGATAGCAAATCGGTCCCCAATTTGCTTTGAGAAAGTGATGAGCTTCTCTTCCGAATGTGGAATTATGAATATATCTTTATCATCATATGCCAGTTCTTTGACGATAAAGTGCTCATCATAACTCAAATTATGAAAGAATACGGGAAGCTTCTTAGGGCAGTGGTGGAGCATGTTGCATTCATTGCATGAAGGACCCAGATACTTTCCTGAAAAATGGCAATCATCATATACCTTATGATTTTTCTTCGTGAATGTAGTAGAACAGTAACAACATTCCTCATCAGACAGATTATAAAAGTAATTCCAGGTTGGTGAAGGGTTTCATGGGTTCACTCACTTCATATATGGCCTTCACTTTCTTTGCAATATCTACATCATCTTCTAAAAACTTCTTTGCAACTTCTGGCTCATCTTCTGTGCCCCTGTAGAGATTAGGCTCTGTCGGTAGTTTCAAAGTTTTGGAAGCAGGAATCTTGTTACTATCCACATGCACATACATAGCAAAGCTGTTAGGAACATGCTTTTGTATGCATAGATATATAATGTAGCAGGGTTTGGCTGAGTAGTGTGCACAGGAAGTGGCATCGCCTCGAAGTCTGCATACACTACAATAGGAAGTTTGTCTGCATTTTGGTAGTTCCTGAACTTCAGAGGAGGATGCCGTCCATTTTTATCATACTGAGGCATTGTAACACGAACAAGAGCATGTGGCGTGCAATATTTTTTGTGCTCTTCAAGACACTGTTTGCCTGAAAGACCAGTCACACGAGGTATGTCATGGTAGTAGGTAAGACACCTCTTACACACATGGATCGCACTTTTATGAGCAGTGACCTGAGGTCGGATGAGGCGAGAAAAGTTTTTGATGTAGGTGAAGTGGCTGTGAGGAGCAGCAAATCAGAATGTTCTTGTTTCTCTTCATTCACGATCTGTTCAGGAATAACTTTTATGTCATCATTTAAAGTAAACACATTGACACTTACTTCCAGATTATTTGTCTCCAAGGTCTTGATCTCGCGCAATGGTGTAGGAAACTCGATCCCTGCAAAATCAAACTTCTTCTCCAGGTCATGATATCGTTCATTGACATGCTCAGGACTGTATCCCTCTACAAATATTACAAGGAGTGACCACTTAAAGCACTAATGATCTTCATTCTTGGGGTTGATTATGGCTTCCCTTGCTTTGATTGGTGCTGGCAGATCTATGTAGCTGTAGGCACGTAGATGGTCAAGCTTATTGATGCGGAGCTGAAGATGCTTAACTGCAGTCAGAGTCCAACCATTATCTTTCCCCATGTAGTCTTCCTCTTCCTGACATATCTTCTCCAAGCTGGCTGCAACAACTTCCTCGACATCATCAGCATTCTAAAGAGGAATATTTTCGGTCTTAAAGGCCCTCTGGTCTTCCTCATCCTCATG
Organism: Medauroidea extradentata; assembly: GCA_003012365.1. Taxonomy (NCBI): domain Eukaryota; kingdom Metazoa; phylum Arthropoda; class Insecta; order Phasmatodea; family Phasmatidae; genus Medauroidea; species Medauroidea extradentata. The sequence continues at coordinate 38,291 of PNEQ01089713.1, forward strand.
TGACTCTGGCTTACCATATAAACATTCAAGTCACATTTATCTGTCCTCGCATTCCTTCCAAGTAACTGCAGATATCTTGGGCCTGGGTGGATGTGTTCTCGGCCATAAAGGTTCGCAGATTCCCACGGAATGCTGTCTCAGCTTCCACATACCCGTGCACTGTTGCTGAACCAGCTCCAGCAACAATCCGTGGACGAGGTGGGGGGCTTGGTTGTGGTACACTAGATGGTCCTCCTTGATCCAGGCGACGACGTTTGGCAGCTACTGGCTGGACACAAGTCTCCGCAAGCTGTCTCTTCGTAGCAGACCCGTTGCACTTTGCAGCATGAGTGCGCAAGTTGTCCTGCCCAGTAAACTCCTTCTGACACTTGGTACATGCGAAGGTCTTACTGCCTGGCCCGAATTCGCAGCTTCCTTCATGGCGGCGAGCATGGTGAGCATGAGCAAACACAACATTACAGAACTTGCAATGAGATGAAGCAGGTTGAACAATATTTCCTTGGCAGTAACTCAACTGCTTGGACATATCATCCTTCCGAGCAATGGTCTTCCCGCACTTGTAGCAAATCTGCAGGGCTTCTCTAGACTCATTGGCCAAACAGTTCCGCTCGTGGCGCAGAACATTGTAGTGAACAGTAAATCTCTGCTCACAATACCTGCACTGAAGGTCCGGACGTGCGACAGCAGATGTTGAAGCATCCATGGCTGAAGTAGTACAGTAGATGTCTTCTTCACTGCAGCGGAATGCGCGATGGCAGCTCGACGCTAAAGTATGTGAAATACGACTCGACTGGAGCGGAACGCGCGATGGCAGCTCGACGCTGAACCTTGGAGGAAATCCAAACTTCAAACACTGAAGATCGAAGATGCTAAAATGAAATGATGAATAAGGTGAAAATGAAATGTTAGTTTGATGGATTAAGTTGAGAAATGAAACATTAGTATGATGATAAAGAGTGAAGAATGAAATGTAAAAAATGTAACTATAAATCAATATGACGATGAAAACAGTATAGCGAACAGTAAACTCGATGAACAATCGACGAACGATGAACAAAGACTGAGGAAACCAGGCCTAACAGCAAATTTTATGAGCATGTGGTGGTGGTAGAGGGGGTGGTGGTGGTGGAGGGGGCAGATGTGGTGGTGAGGGGTAAAACAGCCCACTCCATATATGGTCATGTTTGAGAATCCTGTGTTGCTATTGGTTGAATAGTGAAAAGTCCTGGTAAACCAAAGTCGTCATTACAGGTTTGTACAGGTCTACTGCTCCTACCTGAATTTACTTCCCTGTGGTGCAACCAAGGCGATTTTATCACTAACTACAGTGTGATGTCATCGCAAGCGGTGACAGTGTCTATTACAGGTCTGCTCAGGCCCGCAGCACCTGGGCAATACTTCCCCACATATGAGTAAGGTATTGTGTCGTGAGAGCAGGCCTGTACAGGCATTCGAAAGATCCCCCTCTTCCTCCGCCCCCTGTCCACCTCTACCCCCCCGCCTCCTACCTCCTCCTTACAGCACTCCTCTAGTCACAAAGGTATTGCAACACTTATCTTGGCCTCGCCACTCTGATGGGGCCGGAGATAAGGGCTAAAGGCGATATTACACGGTACCTGATTTCGTAAACGCCTGCGCAAGATCTGCCATAGCGGCCGCTATAAGGGCTGATGGAACAGAAACGGTGGCAGAAACAGCCCAGCGCAGCGGGATTCCATAACAGGTTTGCTAATAGGACATGTTCTATTTTTCGTGGCAGAACCCGTAGCAAATTCCATACCGGGCCAATCACGTTGCAGTATTAGAACGTATGGCGCACCGTGCGGCATCTAGCTGAACTACACAACCAAACAACAATTCTGACTTCTGAAATGGCGGCGAAAACGTGGACGACTGAGGATATTATTTCACTCTGTGAGAACTATAGTAAACACCCGTGCCTGTTTAATACCAAGTTGCGTAATTACCACAACAAGACAATACGTCACCAAGCTCTGCAGGATGTCGCACAGCGTGTTTCGGAAGTCAGGGCCGGTACAACAGTGGCAGACGTGAAAAGCAGGTTCACCACACTACGAAGCCAGTTTGTACATGAGTACAACAAAGTAAAACTTTCTAAAAGAAGTGGTTCCTCCACAGATGAGGTAAGTGATTAAAGGAAGCCTTAAAATTATTGATGTATATTTGTAAAGTGAATTAAATCGAACTGTAAATATATACAATAGCAGTTCATCGTATAGGTATTTGTCCTCCTCAGCGGCATTGTTTATTAATGAAACATGTTTCGTAGTGAGTGGTAGCAGTTGCACGTAGACAAAATTTTACTGTACTCGTAGATTCTGTAGATCCGCTATGTATCAAATGTTCAGATGATGTATTCAAATTTGGGGTTATCGTGCTATGTACTGTATTACGAGTGTTCTACTTCCCCCCCATAAAATATTTAATTAAATAAAATGATACATGTAATTACGTGAGGTAGGTTCGGGTGAATTTCGTTCGGTTAGTTTTATTATATTAAAAGATTTTCAAATCACTAATTTTTCATATAAACCTAAAGCAATTTTCTCTAAACACAACTTGGCCTATGTTAAACACTATTGAAATATTTTTCCTCAGTAAACAATACGTACAGTAATATAGTTTCGCAGCCAGTAAGAGTAGGACTAACTATTGTACATGTTTACCACTCATTATTTATTTGTTTATATTGCAGTATTTAGTGAGGTTACTTTCACACATACAATTTGGCCATGCCCAAGTTATTTTTTGTACGCCCTATAGTTTGTATTCCAGGTTTGTTGAGAATATGGTGAGTTTATTGAAACAGAGGAAAAATATACAGGACGAGTTTAGGGTTTGTTGGTACTCTGGCCTAA
>PNEQ01089714.1:0-36806 GCA_003012365.1 Medauroidea extradentata
ATTATCACCCCCGACCGCCTCGTGGTAATATTTGAACTTCTTTTTCCATTGGAGCCAGTTACTTGCTGTGTCTCCATCACGCCGAAGCTTCTTTATAGGTTTCACGAGTGCGTCCATTATGCATTTACCGACTGCGCCATGTCATGGTAAGTTAAATGAAACTCCTTTAAATACTTTGTGCCTTTAATCACGTCTCATACAAAAACACTACAGTCTTGTTCCTCACCATCTTGTCTCCTGCCGTCACTTCCGGCGATGCTCTTTTCATTCACATTGCCAGTACCAACCTTGCTACCCAGACACTTACTCCTTGTATGGTTGGCAGGGGATTGCTGAATGTAGTCCCGTGTCTTTTCCTATTGAAGTACAACAATACTGAAATAAAATCAACAGAAATCAGCATATTTGTGTTTTATATATAATTAATAAATTTTTTTTATCAAACTGTATAGGTCAGGGTTGCCACCAAGTTCATTTCCAAAATCCTGTAATTAGCATTAAAAAATCCTGTAATATTTCCAACATACGTTTACCTACTTTTTCGAAGTATTTTTAGAAGCTTCTTGCTGTAGAATTTTGATAGTGAAATAAATATGTATAGTAAATTATTATAGTACTGTATTGTGAAAAAATTGAGATGTTATACACAAAATCATCTACAGTTAATGTTTTTTACAGACTGTATTTTCTAACCTGTTTTGGTAAAATAGCAGTAAAACTTTTCACCCGCTTTCCTATTTGAAAAAATTTGTAGAATGAGTTTATAAAAACTAAGAACACGTACAACGGCTACTTATTGTTGAAAAATGAATATATCTGTATAAGTAAATTTATGGCTTCGAATGAGATGATGTTTGCTTGTACCATGACGCCGCACGTTAAATGTAAATACCCGTATTTGTTAACATAATCGCAGTATGTTTTTTACCAAAATTTCTGACCCAAAATTAGGAGCAGTTTTAAAAAATTTCCTTTATTATTTATTTTAGCGTAAAATGAAACGTAAATTTCCCCATATTTGCTCGTATGTAGCATGACTTTTTCCAAAAAAATAAAGGAAAAAGATTTCTAGGATTAAAATAAACATGGAAGATTAGATAATCCTGTTAATCCATTCATGTGTGTCGCTAATTACTGTGTCAATTGTTGCTAAAGACATATGTTTGAAGTATCCGTGAACATCTAACACTATCCGTCTGTCCGTTTCAACTTTTAAATATCCGTTAAAGCGGATAAAATCCGTTAAAACGGCAAGCCTGGAGGTCCTTACCTACTACACAATTTATCTCATACGTGCAAACATTAAGTGAAGTGTCCAGAGAGGTTAGAAATTTCCCATCTGTAGTCGTAACGTGCAGAAAGATACGAATTGGCTGTAAACAGAAACTGAGCAGGGCTTTTTTGAGTGCTCAGTTTATCCCAAACTGTCTATACTATTAGACAAAGAGGTTGACCTTATGAAATGTGTACAAATATTTCAGTGCTAGTGTAAATGTTAGTAACATTATGGCTTTGTGTGGATAAAAAATCCCATCATTCATAGTAAAGGCCGCAAAGTAATAGGAAATGTTTTTACACTTTTCAATGAAAAGAAAATTACTAGAAAACATACATATCTAATTCAGAATGTGACAGTGTACTGCTGCAACAGAAAATTTCACATAACAGAAATGTATTCTCTGTGTGTCTGCAAACTTAAACACTAGCAAACCACTGGAGACTTACGTTATTTGTCTATGCAGTTACGAGCAGTTATATTTTTCAAAGTTTAGTTTCAAAAGTGCTCATTTTACCATGAACAGCCAGTATTTGGAAATATTGACTTGCCAATTTTTTTAAATTGTAAGTATGCTTTTAGCGGACATTTTAAAATAGGACAGGCATAAATGTGAGGAATGTGTGTAGTAAATATATTTAGTTCATAGTTGATTTTCAACTGTGTTTACTTCTACAGTCTTTTAACATTATTATGTCAAACTAGATGGGTGTTTTTGATATGTATAGGTTTTGTTGCGTAGTGTAGATACGTAAACCGCTTTCCTCAGTTGGTTGAGCTGAGTGTACCACTCTTCCACTGGGTGTGATGTTTTAGGAGGAGTAGCGGTGGACCTTCCTCTTATGGGATGTTTAGTTCTGCTGTTAAGGTTATACATACTTTACTGAATAGTTTTGAATTTTTCAGTTGATAAACACAGTAGTCGCATTACTTCTAATTTTACGAGCAGCCTTGGCATACCCAAACAATAGTCCAGAGCAGTGATGTAAACTTTAAGATAACTAATTGCTACTTGGTTGTACACTGACTTGCACAAGCACATGCACATAACGAGACAGACATACATACTTGATAGATACAGTGGGAAACACGAAACAAAATTTGATAAAATATACAGATGGATGAGATGTATGTACTGGAAAGGAGCATGCATGCGTGGATGGATGGATGTACTGGAAAGGAGGCTGGATGATTGTGGAGGTACTGGAAAGTAGCCTGGATGGATGTATGTATATATGTACTGGAAAGGAGCCTGGATGGATGTATGTACTGGAAAGAAGCATGGATGGATGGATGGATGTACTGGAAAGAAGCATGGATGGATGGATGTACTGGAAATGAGCATGGATGGATGTACTGGAAATGAGCATGGATGGATGTACTGGAAATGAGTATGGATGGATGTACTAGAAATGAGCGTGGATGGATGTACTAGAAATGAGCGTGGATGGATGTACTGGAAATGAGCATGGATGGATGGATAGATGTACTGGAAATGAGCATGGATAGATGGATGTACTGGAAAGGAGCATGGATGGATGGATGGATGTACTGGAAAGGAGCATGGATGGATGGATGGATGTACTGGAAAGGAGCATGAATGGATAGATGTACTGGGAAGGAGTATGGATAGATGGATGGATGTACTGGGAAGGAGTATGGATGGATGGGGATGAATATGATTAAACAATATTAGATTACATGAACGAGAAATATCCCAGATTGACATATGAACACACACATAGTAGACAATATGCGGAGAGGAGATTAAATGACAAAAGTTTTGAATGAATTATCGAGACGTTGTGATGACGTTTAAGCAATGTGCACTGGAGCAATCTGTAACAAGTGAACTTAAAGGCCCGTTCACAATCGGCATGGAATAAATAACATAACTTGCTCAGTATTTCATGTGGAATTGTCCATATACAATTACCAGTAAATATTTTGTTTCGTGACCAATCGAAAATAATCAGCCAGAAAAGAACTAATTTGTTTTGAATGAAAATTTTCTTGCCAACAGCTCTTATGATGTTTCACATTCTTATTGGCCAGCATGAAAAACTTGGCGTAGAAAACTCAGAGATGACCATCTTTAACGCAGTGTCAAGCAAGTTACGCCATGTAAGTCATGCCAAGTATTCATTGTGAATGCCACTATTTGAATCACAGATATTCACTTTCTTATGCTATGTTTTTTACTTGCACCAAGTCAATTGTGAATGGGGCTTTAGACTTACAGTACTTTATTTATGAAAATTATATTGTGAAATCTTGATGAAAATCTGGATTTATTGTATTTTAATTACGTTTCCTAATCACATTTCAAATACTTGGCTTACTTATAACTAATGGAAACTGTTGAGATGAAAAATTGCGGAAAGGAGTGGAAGCAGTATGTTTGAGTATAATTTTGAGTGGAGGAGTTTATTAGATGACAATTTTGTCAGAGGTCAACCCTCTATAAAATGTAAATTCAAAAATTCAAAATCACAAGGTCAAGTATTTCTCAAGAAATGCCGTAATAGTTTTAAAATGTTGTGAGTAATAGTTTACAAAACATCCTTACCAAAATGTGTAACAATAAATAAAAGTTAATAAATCTTTATAATGTGTTTTATTTAGAGTGTGTTATTCTGGCAGACTGTGGATTCCCTAATAACAGTATTGGAACTAAACAGTTGTAAATGTAAAGAGTGGTACAGTACATATGTCTCAATGCATTAACACCACTAAATATTTTTCAGCTGAATTTGTCAGTTGTAAATAAACACAAAATCCGTGACATATTTTTACATAATTCATCTGCACCAACTGGAATCACTGAGTGTGCATAGACTTGATTTCCTTTATTTAGCTATGAAAGCACGCATTAAAATGCTCCATCCATTTGTGAGAATCAACAAGACTAAGAACTGATTGTCTTCAAATTTTTTCATGGCATCTTGATTGATGCCTATAGAGCAACCACTTCCTTGGCTTTTCCAAGATACCTTCTAGTCAAGTCACAGTACTTGTATTAAAATACATGATAGCAGAAAGTTCCTGAGCTCATCCAGTAACAGAAGACCCTAGAGGTCCAAATACTCTTCTCACAGCTACCCATTCCATTAGAACTGTCCACATTTCTCCGTTCTTGACTTATATTAGAGGCGAATGAGCCAGTGGCAAAACGAGTAATGCAGTTCAGTATCAAATTTATACTTTTAAAACTTACTGAGCCATTTGCTGGCAAGCCTAGGTTCATTGCCATTATTCTTCCCAACAAAGACAAGGCCAGAAATTGTGTTCACAATTTGGTTATTTACAACAAAAAAAACCCACTGTCGTGCCAAGGTTTTAAGGTGATTAGCATTAACTTTAAAGCCCTGCTCGACAGTTGGCCCAGCCAAGTCGGGCAGGTGAGAGTGTGAGAACTCAGAATGTCTCGTGGTTTCATGGAGAACTAAACTCTCAGCACTGATCTATTTTAACTGATGTTACCTACCATATAGTTTTTGATGTTAAAAACCATGAATATCTACTGTTGTGGCCACTGAACTATAATGTGTTACAAATATTTACGTTTATGTATGCTGTATGGAAATACTGACAAAAACATCCTGCTGTGCTAGTAAGCATGTGTTAATTTGCATAACGCTTCATAAGTATATAGTTCCAGACCTCACAAAAAATTTTTACAGTAAATTATGTTTTAAGCAGAATCACTGAATTGGTTTGAAGAAAGCAGCCCATATTTCATGAGATAACCATGATCCTAAATGCTTAGTGCTTTGCTGATTATGTTCAAAGTTAAAGTTCAAGTCCGATACCCATTAACATTACTAAATATATCACACATGCAAGCGCGCACACACACAGGGGAAAACCAAACATTTCATATTTTAGAATATATTGTTATGACTACTGTGTGATCAGTTAAAAATATGAAGCTCCTTCTGCTGGAACACACCTGGCTGAGGATTTATTTGATAGCTGGGAGAAGAAACATAGCCACCTAAGGCCACAGAAGCAGGATCATGCTAGTGACACTTTGCAACAACCATAATTAAATAATTTGTACAGTCATGGACACAAAATGTGGGTCACTGAAATAATCAAAGTCCTCGTCTGCAATCATTATCTGTGTGAAAGCGGGAGCCTGGCATTTAGGAAACCTGCAGAGCAACGAATAGCGTTACGTTGGAACTGCACTGTTGTAGGATTGAAGCATAGCCTGTTCACACCTTCCTAAAGTGACCAGGCACTGTATATTGGCTGAACAGTGAGTTGCACAAATCATTTAATAAATGCACAATTGACACATGTCCATTTGTATTATTTGTTGGGAAGGCCCAAAAAGGAAATCTGGGATGGAAGTGATAGAGATAGAGATATATATATATATATATATATATATATATATATATATATATATATATATATATATATATATATATACATATATATAGGTGTATGTTTGTGTGTGTGTGTTTGTACTGAGTATAGTCTGCATAGTTCATTCAGATTAAATAAACATGCACAATCAAAGTGATTTATATGTGTTATCGTTTAGTTAAAATTGCAGACATGACACAATTATAATATTCAAAAACATAAAGATACTAAATGTGTGTCATCAGGACGGTTCAATAATGCTTGTTACTTACACAATGGAAATTTAACATTAAGAATGATTTGTTTGTTATTTATACTAGCATTTAACATAACACAACTGACATTAAATCACTTATCCATCTAATAAATGTGTACATTTTGCACAACTATTAAGAATGAATGTGAACGTCGATCCACTTTCCCAGATACATAGATTCATAATATGACAACAGGTTTAATTTTACGCGATGTTAGCAGAAGTAACGAATATCAATATTGCTACAAAGACGTGACTGTTTACAATAATGTGTGTGTATGTCCAATACACTTAACTCTTAAATCTTACAAATGTTATTCGTATGAATATGCTCAGTTATTTAAACGACCTAATAAATCAAAACATATCCAGGTTTTCAACGTCAATTTATTGTAGCTGTCCACCAATTTCAAACATGAAGAGAGAAAATGTATTTGTAAAACACAGTAATAAAGTTATGAAAGTGCACAAAATTTCCAAAAACCAGATAATAACAGTAATAGGTGATTCGGGATAAAGTGAGCACTCAAAAAGCCAGCCACTAAAAACACACATGATGCACAAAATCCAAGAATTCAATTTTCTTTCAGTTCTACTGCAGTGAACAACGACAACGCAGCTAACAGAAACGATAAATAACGTATTTTCTCATGTGTGAAAATGCTTTCGAGCAAGTGAAGTGGTGAAAACCTAACTCTGATGCCACCTGTCGGTGGAATTTTGAACTGTCTGAAGCGTGGAGCAAGCGGCCATGTGCAACGGCCAGGTAGTGTCGCATTGTGCTGATGCTAATTAAGTCAAAATAATATAGTTAGTAGAAATATCAATAAGATCATAAATAAATATTTAAAAGTGTATTAAATACAGAGAGGTCTGTTTCATCTCATGTTCTTTCACTAATGTTGTATTCAAATAGGAAAATACGCGGAACTAAATGTGATGATTCGCTACCAACCATACAAGCAATAATGTAACTCTTGCTAATGTTTACTTATATGCAGTAACGGCTAGTGATTTTTTTTAAAGGTTAAATCTTTAGTGCTCACTTTATCCCGAATGACCTACCTATATTGTATCAGTATGTTAATATTCACTGCACGTGTATTCTCATACTGCAAGCTGAAACTAATGAATATTTTAACAGTACAGTAATATTTAACTGACAGTTGCAGTGACATTATGGTCTGACTACTCACATCTTTATGTATAAAACATTGGTTGAACATTGGAGTGGCCCAGTGGGTTTACTCGGGATACTTCTATCCCTTTTTGACAGTCCATGCTGACCCATTGTGACTTAACTTCACATCTGTTAAGCACGAACAAAATGTGTTAACACCATCACTGTAGTGATTCTTTTCAATAAAACCTTCAGAAACAACCATTGATCTAAGTATTTCAGAAAGTAAATGTCTCACATCAAGCGATAAACTCGATCCTGATTACAGAATAATGTTGTGAGTTGTTGGTCCAGGTAGTCTCAAACTTTCACTTTCGTCCGATTTGACAGAAACATTTGTCTCTGTCCCGTGCGAAACGACTGCACACGTGGTTACGTCCATGGGTCCTAACATAGGTTTCACGTGAAATAAGTGTTCTCACAGCCAAGTGTCAGAAGAATGTGATGCAAGGGTCAGATTTCCACATATTTTCTTTTTCTTTAGGTAATATCTGACTAGACAGTTCTGATTGACAAGTGATTAAAGTATTGATTATTAACACATACTATGTAGTGCAAGCAAATATGAAGTGTAATATTATAATGTTTTATGTTGCTGTTCCCTCCTTTACTGTATGCAATCCCGTATTAGACAACTGTCAGCTGTAATACATGAACACACAACTTGCTAAATATTTCTGTCAATTGTATTGTATACCCAACGACCTGTTAGTGAACGAGTGAGAAGTCAAAACATTTAAGTTCCAATATTCAAACTGCATGAACGCGAATATTTCTGAACATCCGTATTGCAATCAATTAAAATAACGTTGACAAAATATTATTCTGTGGTAGTGTGATATTTAAAATATCACATTGGTATCTAATTACGATTTGTATGTTCCGTCATAATACATTACAGTTCTATCTGGATATTGAGCAATAAGAGCTAGGTAAACGAATTAATGTTTTCTTTACATAGTCTATGACCTATTGTTGTTGCGTACAATGCTCTCAACACACTTTTGTATTGTTGCTGCCAAGGATTTGCATACTACCTTATAACCATTCAGGCCCAATTGCTTTCTACACGCACTAGTTGCAAAATAAAGGCGAGGGACAGTTAACATGTTATTAGAATATGAAAGTTAACATGTTTTTGGTACAACGTCAATATTGTTACTCTCCATTAAATGTATCACTACTTATGAACATAAAATATTATCCACTGTTATTCTCTACTAAAGGTGGCTAAGAATTAGTTAACCACAATTTCATGTTGCGATTTATATGCTTTTTGGCTACAGCCTTCGCTTTCCTTTGCATGACGCCACACCCTCGTTTGTCGCCTGTGCAAAGGCTTACCTGCCAAACGTACCCGACGTGGGACTTAGACCTATTTCAACCTTCACGAGTTGGCCCATTTATTACGTCCATGACTGTACATGCTAAAGTAAACAAAACTCTTCAAAGAAAGATTTTGAACACATGAACCCTTGATGCAAGAAAAATCCTTTACTAAACATTACAAGCAAAATAAACGAATGGAACACATTATAAATACTCCCAGTTTGCCCCACAAGTCAACTATCATATTTAAATTATACTTTTAATTTTACGAGTATAATCCTGCAAGTCTTCCTTACACTGAAACGCACACTCTTATAAATAGTGCAGATTTAGTTTATATTTTTACGAGTATTCAACGTTATTTTATACTAACAGATATGGATCTTGCAAGTGATGTCATAACTTGTGTGCCAGTAGTTGTGACAGAAAATAAAATTAGCTTTTGATGTGGTCTTTCACTTGTGGATTTTACTGTTGCTCATAGAGAACACAGACACACAGGCATTTGGGGTCTTAAGCATCGCACACATAACTCTTTGAACAGGTTGCAGCTACCTCCTTTGACATGTATCAGGACTCTGACTAAAGCTCAGAGAATTGGTACGACACATGCATAATCAATATACTGTATTTTGCTACTTCAAATATTACTAAATAATACCCATTATTATTATCTAGGGATTTTAATAATAAACACTACCTCTTCCTGTGTGCACTGTCCGGACATGTCATCAGAGTGCCCAACTGCAATAAAATAGTACTACAAGCATGCAGATGGTTGAACAAGCTATAAAACTTAATATAAATGTACCAATATAGAATTTACTCTCATTATTTTAATCATTAGGGAGTAATTATCCCAATCAAAAGAGAATAACTTTAAAAGAGTTACACACAACCCCTATGGAAATAAATACAAAAGAAATTTCTGGATGTGCTAAGAATATTGTTTCCCAATAATGACCATCCTACACTGATGATGAAGTAAGTTAACAATAAATGTTCAACACAGTTTTCCCAAATTCTTATACTTCTACATGGATGAAAGGAAAAAAAAAGGAGAAAGCACTTAGTTATTTGTTAGATGTTCAGGTTGTAATTACTGACTGATTTACACCATCATGAAACTTGGTTTTAATGTGACTACAAATACTACACTTGCAATTGATTACAATACCGCCATTCTGCCTAAGATAACACTAGTCTGTTTTTGTTACCACACTGGTGCCAACAGTGCACCCCCACAACTAAAGCTAACAAAAGACACTACACAACAACAATACATAACATTATTCAATAAAAACAGTAAGTTAAAGTTAAGTGAGTGTTAGAGAAGTAAGTCAAAGTGAATGGTTACTTGAAGACCCACATGCTGCAGGAAAAGTTTGCAAGTAAAGAAGACAGAGAAATGGTTGTTACAAAGCAATATCTCAAGAACACGCCCAGCAAAATTAATCGTGGGAACTAAAGTTTTGTAACAGACAACAGTAATCAGAAGTTCATTTTGCTTAAACAATTGAAAACGTAAAATGTTCAAAGCTTGTTCAATGTATGACATATTTTCCTCTGAAGATATGAGCTTATAGATTTCTTGGCTGTTATATTTGTCTTTCAAAGTTAGGACAAACCCAATGCAAAGTTTATGAAGAACAAAGATGCTTGGCAAAGGATAAAAAAAAGCAATGTAGTGAATGACTATACATCATTTCATTGTATCTGTAACTTTTAAGTTGTGAAGGTTGGTAGAAATGACGAGTGAGTACCAGCAAATATTACTTAGTGAATGTTCTTATGTTATGGAAACATGTGTGTCAGTGAAATAATGTACATTATTATTAGCAATAAGAATGGTGAAGATCGTATGGCTAGATATGATGCAAGTGTTGAGGAACAGAATTCACTAAGTGAACGGTCAGATAAATATTTCACTACCGACATAAATGAAAATAATAAAAAGTAGTACACAGTTCACTTCAGAATATGTTGCATACTTCTCTACTGACTGAATGGTAATGGATATAAACTTATATTATCTCTACTAAATCACCAAGAATCAGAAGGACAAGTAGATACAACTGTGACAATTTTTAAAAGAAATGAGAAAAGGTTGGTATATGACTCCCAATTCTGCATTTCTTATTGAGTTATGTGATTTTTCTTCATGTATCTACAGGGGAGGCACCATGTGATTTAATGGTAGACAGAACTTTGTAGTATGAAAATCATTGGTTCTTCTACATGTAATGTATCAGGTTGTACAGTAGCAGTGTTGGCAAAGTGAAGTACATGTACATACAAAAGTAATGAATTAATGATAGGTAGCAAAGTCATGACCAGAAGCTACAGGCAGAACTAAGAGAACAGAAAACCAAATACCATCAGAGAACAACATGGTCCCGTTACATATATTTCTCAGACTAAGGAGGACATGTAATGGTGATGTTACATTTGTCAGTTACTGAGAGGGGAGATGTTGGCGTGGTAACTATACTCAAAGCAACAAATTTAAACTGCAAGTGGCAAAACACACAAAAACATACACCCACTGGCTGTGGTTGAAAAGTCTTCACTGATTGAATAGTATATGTAGAGATATTGTGGTGGGGGAGTTAAATATGTAACAAAATTTTTTGTATGTAGAAGAGGAAACATTAGGGTAAAGTCTGTAATATAAGAGGTTCCTAAATACAAAATTTATTTTACAGTTCAATGCTGTAAAAGATATAATTGTGTATGGTTACACTGCAGTGCACATACTGTACGTACTTCTTGTTTCATAGACAAGTACGCAGCTCAACTGTAATTTGGAAATTTATGCACCTATAAAATGACCATCTGATTCCTGATCCATCTGAACTTGCTATTTTTTTATAAGCATGTAAGAAATTATCAATACTTGCCAATGACTGATAGATTTCCTTATAAGATACCCATTTCCCCACAATTCCTTGAATGTGGATATAATACTGTAGTGTTATTTACACCTGTTTCTCTCGGCTTTCCTCCTGCAGTGTACTGCCTGTCCTCGGCCAGATATGCTTAATTATATTGCCTTTTCAAGACAACCGTCATATTTTTTGCTGGAGGTTAAATGTGATTAAGTATTAAAATAATATTTACTCTAAAATTAAACATTTAATTTACTTACGTACGAAAATTATATTTTGTTTTCCTGATTTAGAGAAAAAACTGTTGACTTCTTTACTTATTTACCTTATCATTCACTTGCGTACCTGTACAGCTGTGGGATTTGAAATGTTATGTCAATGAAAATGTTATGTTGGCATTGACAGAGGTAATTTTTATTGACGGCTAGCTTCAGTATCTCAGGTTCTGTTCTACCTCTAGCAGAAACATTATATCAATACATAAAGGAAAATTAAAGAATAAGAATGTGTAGTCCATGTTTACTACAATCCTGCAACAACTGTTTTTTTTTTCTTAGTAATAACACACACATTTTTTTATCTATAGACAAATTAACCTTAGATGTTGAAATTCTTCACATTGTATCATAGTATTTAAAACCTGTAATGTGTCGAGATATTTCGATATATTACAGCATACTCTTTCATTTTGTATCAATAAAAAAAAGAGGTACACGTGCTAAAAAAAAATAGTTATTAGGATTTGAAAAGCAAATTCACAAACATGAAATGTCATGCATTAAAATTTATATTCAGTGTTCTGATATGTGTGGCTTAGAATTGGTGTAAAACATTACTCTGTCTGTGTGCAGAAACCTCGGCAACGAGTGCCAGCTTTTCGGCGAGTCACGAGTGGGCTACAAAACCGAGTGTAAACAGAAGTACATCTACCGGAGGCTACTATCTGTGTCAAATGATGGATCACCCAGCACAGACGAGTTTATTTTCCCATCTTGCTGTGTGTGCAGTGTCAAAAAGTTAGATGGAAATTGAAACACACATACTTTTCGCACTTATGAGTACAACACAGCTTCCTAGCATTGCCTCCAGAGACTGACACTATAGTGATTTTACAAATTTTGTACATTTATAATTATAATGCATTATTTGCACTCAGATTGCAATGTAATTTTCTTTAAAAATGACATCAACTTAAAGGGACAACTACAAATCATAAAAAATTTTAATAACTCATTTTTCTATTCTTATATTGTACAAGGGGCAGTCAAATTAAAATGTGTCACACGCTGAAAATTGTGTCACTGAACATTTGTTATTTCAAAGTAGCTTACAAAGTGATTAATACATTTACTTCACTAAGGGATAAGGTCTCATTCTTCAAGAGACTAGTAGGCATTTTGCTCTTGGTTTCTAAGTTTAACTGCTACTCTCCTTATCACCCCATCTTATGATAACTTGAAGTAGAAAAGCATACACTTTCTCATTGTACCATTGCAGGTGAAACAGAGATGAATCCGTTCTCTGGGCCTTTGTTCAGTCAAAAGTTGATGTGTAATACATTGCACACAAACTTCTCAATATTGCAAAGAGTTTCTGGTATGGGTCCAAGAGCAGGGAGGAGGGTCCACATGGAAAACGTGACCTGCTTCTAACACACTGGTATGAAACTGTCCTGTACGTGTTTTTAAACTGATATAAGCAATTATAAATGCTAAAAATACTGATATTATTTAATAAATTATTATTTTTCTCCCAAGCTACAAATTGAAAGTCTAGACCTGTACCTGCAAACTGGCTGTGCGTTTAACATAATAGTGTGCTGCACGGAGCCATGAATTATCCACACCGTAAACCAAATTTTTTCCACAGTAACCCATTTGTTTTCCTGGTTATAAACATCCATCCGTGCAGTAACATCGTAAATAATGGTAGGTTGGTCCTATCCAGAGAAAGCATTATCTTGTAGTGACACACGTCTGTCTTGAAAATCTGTTATGCCACTCCAGCACTCTTGATTGCGATATGCAGTGTTTACCCATGCATAGCTGACATGCAACAAAGGGAGCCATAATGTTTCCATCAAGCTGTGAGATTGTGCATGTTTAGTTTATTTACAAACTGCTTTAATATCCATTCTCCATCCAAAGTCATCCCACAAACTTCTTCAAGAACAGACTTGACCATCTTGTCTTTCAGTGTGATGTATCAAAATTTTTTTCAGAGTTCTTCATTGGCCCTTTTTTCCATCTGATATATTTTAGTTTGACTGACCCTTATTTATATTATAACTAAAATAAATATGATAATGCACATTATGAAAATTAATTTTAATAGTTTTGCAATCACTACTAAATGTGACTGCAGCTTACTTTCATGTTGAACATGTAAAAGTATTTTATGTCTGCAGAGCTGCCAATAAGTAATTGTGTAAATGTAGTCTGTTTTATATGTAATTACTACAGCAAATAATTGCATTTCTTTAAATAATATGCAAATGGTAAAAAATGTTCAATACTACATTAATATAACATCTATGATCTCTCTCAGGCCCTATGTATATTAAATAATATAAGTCATCCTGCAGCAAGATGAATGTGTAATACACACTTTCCCATGGAAAATGGGAAGTTTACCAGTGTGTTCCTATAGGGTGCTGGGAATTTGCCCCTTTAATGCTGTTTCTTTTTTTGCTGCTTGCAATGCAGGTTTGGAGTTTTTTATGCACAGTCGAAAAATGTTAGGACTTGATAACTTTATTTATATAAACAACTTTGTTTTTTGTGAAGTTACACTGTTCTCTATAAAAACCTCTTATTGAACCAGTAACACAAAAACATTTTTGCAGTATTCGTATGTATGAATGCAAGTTATTTGTAAAAAAAAAAAAAAAAATAGCCAGTTCTTCTAAAATAATTTTTTTATTCTAGATTTACAGAAGGTCTGATTACAAAGTTGTGTCATGATCCTCAAAATAAGCATACAATGTGTCACCCCATAAGAACAATATTAAATGTAGTGGTTAAGTTCCTAGCCAACACACTATGGTACCAAGAGTTACGTATCATGAACGTACAAAAATGTATTGTATCTCATTGTGAAACATGCACTGCTATACGCAAAAATTCTTGGATGTGGATCATTCCTTTATGGAATAAGTAACTATACATTCATACGTCGTCATTTTACCATTTAGAGTTTTTCAATTTTAAGGGAAAAACATCTTTAAGTAGAATTTTTAACTATTTCTTCCTGTTGCGTTTCATCTAAAATACTGCGTGGAAGTTGTCAGACCTGCTTACTTCCAAGATGTTTAGAACGGTAATATAAATCTAGTTTGTAAATAAGTTGCTGCATTTCAGTTGGTCTATGTCCATAACTGCTACCAGAGTAAAACAACTAAGCTATATTTTGGCTAAAAATTTTTATTTTAGAGGGTTTATTTACGTCCTCTAGTTTTATGCTGTTAGGCCTAGTAAGGGATGACTTACAACTATCTAAACTTAAGAAAACGACACAAACATCCATTCCCGTGCCGGGATTTGAACCCATGACCTCTTACGCCATAGGCCGGCATGTTACCAACCATACTACGGAAATCAGCTTTTGGAAACAAAAAGCCAGTATTGCCAACATTAACAGTACAGCAACATATTCATAGATGGTTTTACAACGGAAAAAATTTTTAAATACAGTACATCAACCAGTAAAACAAATACTAGTGGTGTTTATTGACCAAAACATAATTACCTTAAACTATACATTTAAAAACCTGTACTGAGAAGTAGTAAAACAATTTCATAGGTTGTGTTGTACCAAAATAAAATATTCCTAGTATGTAACTAATTTTGAAAGAAAAATTGACAGAAACAAAAGTGCATATTTATAGAAATTTTCAACTCTTCTTAGGCTTGGCTGGTTTGTGTTTTTATTTTTACCTCTACACCAAGAGAAATAACCTTTAACATTTAAGGTTATCACATGATTAGATGTATTTAATTATGTTATTTAGGAAATCTCATAATTTTTTACCATAAAAATACCAATGGCCAGAATTCACACATAGTTTATTCAATTTTTATATTATTGATCATCACACTACTCTTACTGACATAAAAAAATACTAGTAAAATATGCTATGTTTAAAATTATAGCTTGTAGAGGCACGTAAAGCATAAATTCATACTGTAAAGCTTTCTTATCAGCACATTACCGAAACAATAATTGTTGCAGTTCATAATAAAATTGTAATGATCCTTGTACTGTATTTTGGGGATTGTGTGAAAACTCATTTCAGATTCCTAACTGCACTTCCTATTTCAAAAGTTAGTAATATTTCTACTTGTTACAAATGCTAACTATATAAGTGAACTACCAGTAGAGTTAATAGTAATCATACCCACAGTAATATATACCACATCACATTTGTGGCTGAACAACCTCTTGGATGACCATCAAGTTCATTAATTTTGTGTCCCACCAAATTGCCTGGGCAGTGGCAGGTATTCAGTAGCAATACAATAACAGTGTATTTACACAATAGTTTAGCTTCAAACATATCCAGTAGTTTGTGTGTAGCATGGAGTCACTGCTGTATTTCTGCTATGCTAATGTGATTTTCACGAGACGTGCAAATAATATCCTACTCTGTAGTAAAAATATTATATTTTAAAGTGGCTATAAATACAATTATCTAGTTTTTGAAATAATGGTATCAGCTGCCTACTTTATTTAGCATCAGTACCACTTTGGTTAAAAGTACTGCTTACATACAAATATACTGTATAGAAAAACCCTAACCATCAAGTTAAATGTGGACAGAGCCTACCTCTAATAACCAAAAACTCTGATTATACAGGCTACAGTAAGCATGTAACATAACGTTCATCAAAATGTACACTTGACTCAACATGACATAAAAACACTATCAATAAGCATATCATCATGCTTAGTGTCCACCAAGTGTGCATTACAATAGGGCTTTGAATTATATTGTGTATATTTAATAAAACCTCTTTTAACTGAAAAATTTGGGTAACAGTTGTTTTGGATACTTAGTAAATAAATATATATTAATAAAATAAACAGGTACAAAAACAAAAAATTCCAATCAGCAGGGCATTAACTGTACATGATATTACTGAGCCAATCAGCACAATGTATATTATTTTTTATTATATTTTTTTACACTCAAGTTTTGTGTGTTCTTTCTATAGTTTTTTGTAGCACTGTTTTGTGATATATGCATCGCTTGAACTCATGGGTTCATAAAACAAACTAATGGTATAGCTTTAATTTTTAAACATATCTGATTTGTTAAACAGTATTTTTTTAGATTTGTAAAATTAAACAAATAATATTCCTACTCAGTTAGCTGATATTTAGGTTAAAAATAAAATTGTTTAATGAAGAATGCCATGAAAAATTTTGCATTTACTAGGCGGCATAAAATAATTAAACTTTAATTTTTCCCGAAAAACCATTAGCCTTTCATGTTTTTTTTTTTATAAAACTTCCAAAAAATTCATTAAAGTTGGCAGGTCTGTAATATTGTATAGTACATGTGTAACTTATGCACCACCAAAAAATATATTTTCTGTGCTGATGGTTGAAAGACAAGTGATTGTATTCTATGGTATTATAATTTTTTTAATACACGGTCGTGATGTATCTTTATTTCATCAAACGGCCTAGAAACAAATGGTGCAAAGACAGAGTGAGAGAGAGTAAGACACTAGAAAAGTTACAGGTAAACTCAGTCTTCTATTAAGTACTGATGATGTAGCAATCAACTTTATGACACACCTTTGCAGCCAGACTTGCTGACTTTAGTTTCAAAAATTGGGTCAGTTGACTGCAAATTAATAATATGTTAGGAAAACTTTTTTATGTTATGAAATGACGAATTCAAATACTAATGTATTAAGTGAATGACTCATTGTCTGATTTGTATATATTGTAAAGTTTTTGTAGAAAATGTTCTGCTGTATTGTAAAATAAAAATGAAATATATCAAATATATATATAGTTATATAATTTTTGTTGTATTTCTGTCAAACATATATCTGAGATGTAACCTGTCCACTTTTCAAATCAGCTTAGAAAAAAAATCACTTTCTGTTACCGTACTTCATGTAATTCACCATTAAAAATGGCTTCTTCACTCCTCTTTGTATGGGTGGGAAGAATTTACTGAATGTAGTGCCATATATTTTTTTTATTGAAATGTAACAAACCTCAATTATTATGAAATAAAATAATTAACTTTGTATTTTATAAATTTCATGAACTTTTTGTAATAAATAATTGAAGTTTCTACCGACTTTACATTTAACATGGTACATGCTTGAAGAAAGTAATACAACTATCTTTTTATTTGCCTGCACATAGCTTCGCATTACAGTTCAGAATTCCACCAAGATTGCGTGAAGTATCGTCAATTGTCAAGTAAACATGCACATTCAAAAATATCAGCAAATATCAAGAGATGGCTATCTGGCTTTTTTCCTTAACACTTACTGCCACTCGCCACATCATCTACTGTGCCTGCACCTACCAGGTAGGATAAACCCTACACCATCAGGCCATGTTATAATTTATTCATTGTTTGTGAACCAAATATTTATGCAGAACTTTGAGATTAATATTATTGTCAGATTAGCTTAAATTGTAAAAATTATATGCCACACAAACCAACAGTTAATTCATTCCCATTTCATAATTAGGGAAGGCTCGTATTTGGTGGGGGATCGGTATCTACGAATCAAATTCCCGGTAAGCCGTGTGGGCTTGATATGTTTTTTTTTATTTAATTTTGAAAAATAATGTGGCATGCTGACTGGCCAGACAGCTCAATTGAAGACAGTATTTTTTTTGTCTGCTCTGCATATGGCTTTCTGACAAATTTGATACGTCAGAATAATATTTCTTCAACATAAGACTACCGGCCAGCTACATGATCTTAAGCTCTTACGTGAACGGCCCACAATCCAACAAAAGAGATTCCTGCTAGTTTGAAAACCTAATGACTGACGCCCAGCTTGTTGTCATTAAAGTGGTCTTCAGCCCTTATACAGACCTTGAGGTCCACAGGTCACATAAAATATTGTGTGAATTGTTAAATTTTACAACCGCTAGCCTTTTAATTTGGAATTTATTTCTATCCAACAATGAGAAAGGCAAAATGTTAATACCTTTACTTTTGTCGTACTTTCAACGGAGTAGATTTTAAGACATTTGGTTTTCCTGGTTTCCTTTCAAAGCATAAAAGGTAACCGTAGCTATGAGCCTTTCTACACATTTAGTAACAATTATTAATTTCTCCTTCAAGGCAACATGGATGTACTACTGTATTAAAAAATACTAACAATTTATGTGCCTGTACTTTTCAGTTTTAATGTGTGAGGCTGTCAGTTAAATAAATCACACTCTTTGAACAAAGAGGACAAGGCAAATTCTGTATAATGAAAGTCTTAATTAAACAGCCTTATTATTCAGCAATATCATTCCTAGCTACATGACAGAGCAACAATCAAATTGATATGTCAAGATTCCTTGCAGTGAAACCTCAAGGGCCCCAGATTCTTGCACTTAAAAATAGTGATGTTCATATTATGTAACAGGTGTTTGCAAAAACTATAAAATGTCTCTGAAATTTAGGTAGGCTTTGTTTCAAATAAAAATGAATCATAACTACAAGTGATTTTCACCATTATACTTAATATTACATACTATTATGTTCTACAGTAACTGACTGTGTACGTGATGAAATCCTGACTTTGCCCTGGTCAGTAGATAATGATGAGAAATTTATGACAGTAAAATGAAGAACTATCATCTGATGTATGAGGACACAAGGTATCTTGTCTTTATTCCTGTATACACATAACGACTAATCATGGTCTATTAGTAACTAAACTTAGGAACGTGAGTTATACTGTATTGTCATCCAGTTCTGATATATGTTTAAAGTTTTAAGTCCTCTACCTCATCGGGAAGTTAGTTTAACGTAGTACATTTATTTTTTATTTTAAATAATTATTTCAATTTTTTTCATCTTATATTGCATTGCCATCCAGTTCTAAGCTATATTTAAAATTTCAAGTCTCTAGCTTATTGGGTCATTAGTATACTGTAATATATGAAATTGTTTTATTTAAATAAGAATTATTTCACAATTTTTCCCTCATATTGATTTGTCATCCAGTTCTGAGCTAAGTTTAACGCATCACGTCTTTTAGCGCATCAGGAAGTTAGATTAAAATAGATTGCTTAATTTGTACTGAACACACAGAAAGACAAGAAAGTGAGTTTAAAAAACTGGTAAAAACACAGGACTTCAAGATTGTTCGCTTTTATATCATGTACTAAAAAACCTAAAATTGAAAATGTGTCTTATTTTCGATTTTTGAAGTGCCAAAGACTTTAAACTGATATAGAATTAATTAATACCTTGCAGCATCCAACTTAGATACGAATTATTTTATTTTTGAAGGTGAGTTAATTAATTTTTCATATAGGTAACGCTCAAAACATTTCTGTTTTAACTATGGCGTGTCAGTATCCAAAATATAACGTACACAATACTTTTTAGGTAAAATGCCATGAGGAAGAAAAAAGCTAACATGTCAAATAGTGTATTTGGTATGGACGTAAAATTTTTGTTTTCATACAGATTTGTGGGGCCAGCCTACTATATTGTTGAGGTTGGGAAAAATAATTTTTTTTTTGTGAAACTGCTAAACGTATTCCTGATACACTGTTAAATGGACCGGAAAGGAAAAGTTAGAGGGGAGGGGAGGCACACATTTGAAAAGTAGGATGCACTGTTTCCGAGGTCTCGGATTTGGTCTCCAAATTGGATTATTTTATTTATAGTTTTCATGAAATTCTGAGAAGAAAAATTTGGAATTTGCGATTACACTGCAAATCCTGTTTACCTTGCCCTACAGTACAATCACAGCAGTTGAACTTTTAGCCTGTATTTAGGCAAACGAACAGTCCAACAATTTATAGTTTGTTTGACCGATATTAGCCTTAATGCACACCAGAAGTTCAACTGCTATGCCTGTACTATACTGCAAGGTAAATATAATTTGGGGTGTAACTGTAATTTTTATATTCTTCTTCTCATAACTCCATATAATCTAAAAATAAAGAAATCAAATACTGCGACTGGAATGAAACTCAGTTGCAACTCAAAATATACTTCCGAATGTTTTACATATCTATAATGAATTCTAAAGATTTTCCAACAATAAAATTAAGACCACAGGTTCCTATTTTCCTGTTTTTTAATTATATTTTTTTTTAATCTTAAGAGAATATATCTTAAAAAAGACACATTGTGTTGAAATTTTTCTTTAGTCAAAATTATATCATTTTTAGCACTGAAAAAATTAGGGTGCACAGTAGAAATAATTTTCAACTCGTCTGTGTGACGGTTTTGCGATATCTGCTAGGACCTATAGAAACCTGTGGTCTTAAGTTTATTGTTGGAAAAATTTGCTACAAATTCCCGTAGTCCTGGCAATACGACGGAAACATAGTGCGCTAGTTCAGCTATTTGTGCATACAACCACTGGGTCTGCGTTTCAGCGTCGCCTTTATCGCACCTTCCTTCAGAGTCTCTAGCGCGCAAATAGCTCCACGTATGTGGTTGCTTACTGTAGGGCAGGGTGTCTAGAAAAAAAAAGAGGAGGGGGGCTTATTGGTGACACTTGCCTCGGACCTCACATTCTAGGGGCCCCCACTTTCTGGATTATAAGTATAAATGACTTATTTAAATTAATTGGGCTCTCTAAAGTGCCTATTGAACAGTTATGGTTGCTGTGAAATTTATTTTTAATTGTAAAGCGCATTATTTAATATATCTGGCACGGGCGGCACCAGGAATTATTTCAAGGAGGGGCAAAGATTTAGAAATTTAAGTTTAGCTATCATAAAAATATAAGCAAAAACATACTTTTTGCAGCGTCTGACGACACAGGCCATTGTTTTGCAGCATTTGACGCAAATTAAGATCTTTTCACAGTGCCTGACACAATTAGTGACCTTTTTTTGTAGGGGTCTCCAAGTTCCAGGGGGTGGGGGCAACTACCCCCCCTTGCCCCCCCCCCCCTTCGTGACGCCCATGCAGTGCTACAATAGCGTGTTCTTCAATCGAATTATTTAGATTTGTAACAGATCAGTTGTCTTTTGTGTTTGGTTACTATCTCCATGATAATATTTTGGAAAGGTTTTTTCGTTTTATTCCAATTTACAACAATGCAGTAAGAAATTTAAGGGAAAGTATTCTAAAAGACAACGTCACTGATATCCAGGGTTGCCGAGGTCAGACCTATGACAATGCAACATGTTAGGAAGGTATGAGGGCCATAAAGTGCACATTATCAATGTATATACAAAATGGGTGAGAGAATAGGCAGATTTATTAATACACAGAATAAAAACAGTTTTGCATCGCCTATTAACAGCTATTCACCATTTTAAATACGACGCCGGTAAGTTTAAAAATTATTATTTCACTCGCCTACAAATGTATTTAATATAGAATTTAAAATGTGCGCACTAATAACCCATGTCCTGTAGACCAATAACTAGGTACCCCTGATTTTCGCGAAAAGATTTGCGCACGACTTTGATAGAATGCCTTGTGCGCACGTGTGCAGCTCTGCTTTTTGGCAACGTTCCTATCCTCGAATTCGGAAATTCACTGGCGCATACACTGAGGCTGTACACCGGACGTTCGTAAATGACTGTTTTGCTGTCAACCGGTTGAATCGATGTATCCACCGGTTCAACCGGCCTGAAATCCGCGAGTCTGGTGAACGTGCACCGGAACATCTACCGGTGAATTTTTGAACACAATCTTACAAAAAAACGTTCAAAATAACGTAACTAATTGTGGAATGCGAGGGCAAAGAAAGAAAGCTTGCCATATTTCTGTGCATAGTACATTGTCTGCATTTTAAAATATGTACTCTGCAAATATTATTTTTTTTAATTTAATTTATAACTTCCGTTATAAATTATATTTACTATTACATTTGAAACCCAAGCGTTCGATTTGGATTAATACGGCAGTATAGTGTTAAATTACATAAATAGATTCATTCCATTTCACTCGTAACGAAAAATTTTCAAAAAACCGTCAACCTGATGTTCGATAATGGCCTCAACCGGTGTACATCGGTGCTTCAACCACTGATGGATCCACCAGCGAATTTCAAAAAACACGGCTTGTGTTGAGGCGTCACTGTTTGACTGTGCCAATCTGAACAAGGTTAACCTTCGCATCGCTTGTTTACAAATAGGGCCTACGGGAGAGCATCGTCCCAAACGGCGAGAGCGAGAGCACCAGATAGCAAACAAGAGCTCTCTGGTTATGCGAAAGAGTACTTACTCTCTCAACATTCTCATAAAACGCTGAGGACTTATAGAAAAATTAATTAAGATAAACTTACAAGCGATGTAGCGCCAACGATTATTTACGGTGAATAGTAGACATACTAAAAAATGGACATTGAAGCAGCATTAGTAAACCGTAAATTATTTGCTATCAAGTTGTGAAAACAAGTGAACTGCACAGGCTATTGGGCTCGCTTAAGGCCACGCTTTGTTTTAAAATGATTTTGAAAATATTTTTTTAAAGCACGATGATGTCGGAGAATCCCTTTATTATTTGTTTCAAATATATCATAATTTGTACTTCTTTTTTTTTTCGGCAGCGATAAACCTCATAGTTTTTCAGATTTTTGCACCCAAAGTATTACCAATTTTGTTATGAAAACAAGCCAAAATCAAGCGAAATAATTATTTGTGTCAAACGGTACATTATTTTGCAAAACGCCTACATAGGTTTGGCCGTATGCTCGTAGTCTTATCCTTAAAGGTAACCACAGACAACAATGTTATGTAAAGTAGTACATTCCTCCTTATATTGCTTAAGAACTTTGTTCACTTGAAGGAATTTTACACAGCGTGATTGTAATCAACGTCCATAAAAAAGTCGCTCTAGTAGCATCCTCTAATCCTGACAATTACCTCAACAATCGCAACTTGTTGGAAAACGCGTTGGTTTGTTGCCTGGAAGATAGGCAGCCTGTAACACTTTTGTGTATGACGTATCAATAGACAACCAGGCTAATTTTATGTTTCTAACACAACTGGTTTTAAACCAACATAGTTGACAGTCTAGGCGTAAAGAAGTTTACAATGTTAACAACTTAAGCAGTAGGAAGCGGACTTAATAAGTAAGCAGTACAGTCGCAAAAATAGCCAATAATAACATACTTTGGAATTCGTATTTTGGGATTGATTAGGACTACATCAAAGTCCATGGATATAAACTTCAAGACGTCTAAAGAATGCTTCACTACTATCTTCAATTGAAAACTTAAATCACATAGTGAACAACATTATTACCATAAAAAATTCCACCTGATGGCGAATATCAGGTGAGTTATTACCGGCCTCATAAGAACACCGAGCTTTACTGTGATTGGTTAAACTTAAAGAATTTTACTACTAAACTTGCGCATTAAGCAGCATCTGTTAAATCGTGAACACTTCGCTTTATAATTGCGTAAACTCTTTAACAGTGGACAACTAACCAATTATATTAGTTAAGTTGTAGGACTTGACGACTCGTCTCATTCATCAGCAAGATCATGAGAGACAAAACCAATGGTTCAGAGTGACAAGAAACGGAGAAGGAATTGATGAGTCATTTGGAAGAAAACATGAGAAACCGAAATCAGGATGACCGGACCGAGAACCGTACCTGGGTCCTCCCGAATCTGCTTTGATTTGTGTTACTATACCAAGTAACAGCGAAGTTTTCAACCTGTTGATAGTTTGTACATCAGACCGTGTTTAGTTTGTGTTGTTACTGTAAATGTTTGTCAAACTTAATGATCAACTTACTTACCTTGTATCTTTAAATATACTAAAAACGAGTTTGCTCCCATCATAAAAAACAGTGACCTTAAAAAAAAACAAAATCTTATACATACAACCACTTCGAGATACACATCGTTGCCATCTCTTATAAAACTATAATTGCTAGACTGCATCAACCAGAGGAAGCAAAAGGTTCTTTTTTTATGATTAAGTTAAAAATATATATTCTTAAATTGTTCATGAGTACATACATATTATAATCAAGATGCAATGCTTACGTGCGATATAATGAGATTCACAATACGAAATTTCACTAGAAATACTGTCAGCAATAGAAGTATGGATAGAAAACCACGTTTCGAACATCATCCCTAGTAAAACCAGTCGGAATCGAACCAAATGCATGTTAGTGGATTATTCTGTCACATGACCCGATTTAGTAGGCCTATACTAAAATTAATGTTTTGATGGTTTATTATTTACTTAAAAATAACAATTTGACCTATTCAAGAATGTTCATATCACTTAATAGTAAAACGGCGTAACATTTCCCGAGCCGTTGCCAGATGTGCTACTCTGTTACTAGATACATCCAAGTGCACAGACGTTTAGATACCCAAGTGGGTTCGAAGCAAATGTGAGGACCAATAACAGCCACTGAGGCAGAGTTGCAGGTACATATGTCTAGAATGTTACTTCATGCAACGTCAAACACTTTCATAGGCTATTATTTATCCCGCAGTACTTCCAGCATTGTTATTACTTGACAGGATTTATTCACTGAACCTTATCTTAAATTAGTTGTAGGGAATTTGAAAATAAATATGTCAATTCACAAGTTACATCAGTATTTACATAAAATATTTCGAATTTTGTCTGAAATGCAGATCATATGCACAGTATGATAAAAATTACTTGTGTGTTTCAAATTTAAGCAATAAACTGTATGTTTTATTCGCCTCCAGAAATAGTTTTGAGTGACAGCTATCCCGGAGCAGGTTTTACCTTAAAATTATAATAATTATTTTTTTTAGTTACGTAATATATATTTTCTAATCTTCCACTTAAAAATAATAAAGTGTAGCACATTTAAGTCTACAGAGCAGTTTGTTTTTGTTACACTTAAACAGAACTGCTGTATACAACATTCAGGGGGAAAAGGGGGGGGGGGCAGATTAAAATTAAACACTCAGAATTTATTCTACTAAAAATTTTCCCTTTTACCCTAATCTTCTCAAAAGTCGATATGACGCATTTGGCTGCTCAAAGTAGCTAATGCCTCCGCTGCTCGAGGGAAATTAATAATGACGAACGCCTTAACACGATCTGTTGTTGGAAGTTCCTGTGCATCACAGCCTGTCAACAATGTTCACACTGAATGTAAATAATACACGTAACCAATCCGTGCACCCCTACTCGAGTTAACATTACTCCGAGTTGGGAGTGTTTGTTGCTGTGTTATCCGAGTATTTGTAAATCATACAATTGTAGCTGCAAATTTTTAAGTTCGATCCTAATCTCAGAGTCCCAAGCAAGAAAATGATAAGACACAGAATAATTTACCTCTAAATGGTAAGTATGGGAGCTCAATCTCGCTCATTTAGTAAATATGTCGACTAGTATTTTATTTTTTATGCTCAAAAAACTTGTTACTTTTCTAATAAAGATTAACTTTATCTCTGCGTTTTTACGAGCGACTTCGATTTAGATACTTAGCACTCTAACAAATATATAAATGGTGTTGGCTAAGTAGGTCCACATATTTTTGTTCTTAACCTTTCACCAGGCTATTGAAGTTTGGCTCCCTTGGAAACGGTGTAACGGCTTTCGAACGCTCAATATACACAATAATTCATTTTTAAACGTTACAGGAGGCTGGAGGAGAGGAGGTAGATAGGTTCTGAATCGCCGCATTCCATTATTTTTTTTTTTTTTTTTAACCTTCGACAGCCCACGCGGTGACGTCACTAATGGAGGGACAAACCACCCCACCTGCCCCGTCCCAAACATCGGGGATCAGTGATCAGGCAAGTGTTTATGTAGGTCGAGCATGTGACTGGATACCTCGCGGCGGCGCAGGCGGTGTGTTGGTCAGTGTTGCCAACACACTTGTTTTACAACTACGTCTGAGTGCCAGTTTAGCGCGAGTAAAATAAGCACTTGGTTGCGAAAGGCACGCAAATAACACCTCAGAAAAGATAAAAAATGTATTAATCACTTTCAGTTAAACAATATACTGTAAATAGAGTATTTCTGAAGACCTAGTTATTTTTCTCAATCAACCGCCAACGTCTATATTTCCACCACTGGTTAATATAAGCGTAGCAGTAGCAATGAAAGTAATAAATTCAGTGTGTAGTTATCACCACCCTCGAAAGTTAACATTGGAGGCCACAATAAAATACACATACGTGTGTGTATATATACATATATGAGTGAGAGAGAGATTTTGATCAGCGCTTAACATCGAGGTCTTCAACGTTGGTGAGGGGTGATATGAGGTGAGTATGAAGCAACGCCGGAATGAACGGGCGGGGAAACTGGAGATTCCCGAGATAACCCGCCGACCAACGGGTTGTGTGTATAGGATGTGTGTATGTCCGTGTGTGTACACAATTACGTACTTTTGTAATAAAAGCTTTTGAATGGGCTTTTTTTTTACCAGTGAACACATACTATATCCATTAATTCCGTATTATGTGTAATATTTTTATTATTGATTTATAAAAAAAAACATTAAACTGGTGGTTTAAGACATAACTTCTTTTTAATAGCAAGTTTCTAGTCAGAAAAAATCCGCCGTGTTGGCAGCACCTACAGGACTATTCAAATGAAATGGCGGTGGCGGCTGTGTTGCGAGGGTGGAAGGGAGCGATAGGACTGCATGTGAAGAAAGGAGGGAGACCCTTGTTTGGGTTGAGGTGGTCGAGTCAGTTGGTGAGGTATTCCAGGAATGGGGTCGCCGAGGAGTTCTTTTTTCTTGTCACCAAACTCCGCAGTGGAGCAACCGGCCATTTCACTCCCAGTCACAGATCCAGCGAGGATTTTTAGAGCTGACAAATTACATAAACAATATAAATATAAAAAACGACACTTACTTCCAATTTGAGTTATACGGTGAACTGTCGAAGAATAAGGAATATGTCTGTAGTTTCTGTTATCAGATAGCCTATGTAAACGATAGGTCTTTGTAGGATTCTTCCATTTAGAAAAACTGATGGTGAATCATTAAGAAATATGTTGTAGAATGCTAACTTCAATAAACTTGGATAAACAAAACACACGAGCTCAATACTACAGTGGGGCATCGAACAGAGGTATACAAAGAAGTTGCGGCAAGAATTCACAAAGAAAACCCTCATTCAGTGTACATTCATTGCAACGCACATGTTTTGAAAATATGCATTGTGCGTTTGTTCCACAAGGGTGAAATCAATAAGGAATCAGTTTTTCACATATAAAACTTTATACAAATTCAATAAAAAATCGAACTGTTGTCTTGATATAAAAAAATTCCAAACAACAAGCTGTACAACAAAGACTTAGTCCCTGAACAAACCCAGCTGGTACTGCCGTGTGGAAGCTGCACTTTTATATATTGACAATTTTCAAACTACATTGGCAGCTTTGAACGAAATCGCAGCAAGTGATCATACCCTTAGTGGCGAAGCTAGTGCCCTTTCCTTGAGTGCTTAGAAGAATTAAATTCTTTGTTTGATCTTGTGCTGCTACGAAGAGTGTTTTCTCAGTGGAGCAGTGGTAAAACACTCATCTCGCATTCGAGAGGACCCGGGTTCGATCCCAGGCCCAGCCATCCTATCCTGATTTCGGTTTCCAGGGTTTTCCGAAATCATTCCAGGCGAATGCTGGAATGGATCCTTAAACAGGCCTTGGCCAACTTCTACCCCCTTTATCCCCCCATAACACCTCTCTCAAGACCTTATGCTGTTCGAGGGCACGTAAAGTCGAATTAATAAATACACCGAAATAAAAATAAACATCGTATCTAAAGGTCATCAGAGTGATAGAGTGAACTATGAAATCGCAAAACAAAAAATGGCTAACACCATAATATATAAGCCTTCTACTTTATTTTATGACAGACACCGTTTTAAAAACCAGCTGTTCAGTCACTATACTGATGTAGTCGAACAGTACATTCTTCAGAGAGCAAAAATTACCAAGAATATGCATAATCCTACAAAAAAAATTATGCTGGAAATAAAATTCCTTTCGAAACAGTGGAACAGCGTTACAAGGCTACGATACGTTTGCCTCTTCTTGACATTCCTGCGCAAGAAATACGAGACACTGAAAACAATTTCGCTGTTACTAAATCTCGTAAAATTAAATCGTTTTGTGTAGATGATTTAATGTAACTACTACAGCTTAGACAAGAGGTATCTCATAAACAAATGCATCGACGAATGAGTGGTTGCACTTGTAGAAAATACACAATCTTATAATAAAATCATTAATATAACCTTCTTACATAGACCAAAGAAAATTGTGTAAGAACTCACGACAATACATTCAGTAACTAATATAGTATTTATTTCCTTTCGGTAACGAATCTGACATAACTATCGAAAAAGAGGTTAAATGAAATTTTAAAAAATAGAAGAAAAGAGTAGTGTAAGGTGGATAGCATGAAAGTAGACACTATCGTCAATGAAAGGATTTAGTTGTAACGCAAACATTGTGGTTGACTCATGACATCATTTCTTACTAAGATTCTTCGTGGCTCGAATGACGACCAAATGTCTAACATATGCTTTCTACTTATTAATATTTATATATAAAATCCTTATTTTCAAACAATTCTGAAACTGGAATTCACACTCTGCTGCACGACATGACGACCTACGTCCATGGTGACACAAAAAGTGTCACAATAAAGCAATTTTTTCCTGGGTATTTTAAAGTTTGCTTAATTAAAAATATTTTGGCATTCTGTACCTAAGAAACAGACAAATTTGAATGAGTAATGTAAATTTTTCCATTCCTTTTATGTAAAACTGTAAAGAAGATGGGAAAGTTTAAATTTTTTGAAAATTTTTGTACACAGTAAACTTTATATGTAATCTTACCATACCGATGTATAGAAGTGTTAAGAGGGTAGGTGTGGTATAATTGTTTCCCATACATAAAATGTAGCGTTCCTGTACATTTTAATTACCCATTCAAATGTACACCGATGTTACCAGTCACGTATTGTATGCTCAACATTTTGCTCTCATTACTAGCTGAAGTATGTTTTAAGTGTTCATTAGTGTGTGTGGGTTTAAAACTTACAATACTATTAAAGAAGTTTTTTTGCATTGTAGTTGAGGGATATCTTAAGGAATCACTGCGTTATTCCCGAGGGATCGAGATGAAGGACAGACGTAAGTCTGTCAAGAAATAGTTATAATTGAACAACATAAACAAACAAATATACACTGTAAAAATTATCTATAACTGTACACTATTCCCAGTACCCAATTTAAACAATCGTGGCGGATAGTTCGAGTAGGTCTTGCAGGTACACGGAACCTGGGTTCGGATACTTCCACGACCAGCAAGTGTACGACGTGCGTCAAGTGTAGGAAAACCATCTCCAGTGAAATACGGTGAGTCCAACAATGAGTCAACGTCGTGCAGGACGTAGTTCCGTTCCAGACAAATGAATAGCTGCAAGTAGGCTCAGAGTGAAAGCACCAGAAATGTAAAGTAAAATTCGCCGAAACGCCCCGCCGTCACGTGATTCGCTGTCACTAGAAACTACTGAAATCAGTTTCTTTAAATTGGTCTTAAGCTTTCTTATCCAATCCACTTTGGCGACGAACACAACACACCCTCACCCACTTCCGTCCTGCATCTATTCACCCACATAAATATATGTGTATGCATGTATTACATTATATATACACATATATGTATATATAGGCTATATATATATTACATACGTACACATTACACATAGATAGGATGAGTCAGGACAATGTATTAATTTTGCGTAGAGCGTACAAGAAACTATGAATAAAATGTGTTTTCAAACTGTCTCTAAAGTAACTATAGTGTAAATAATGCTACTCTAAAAATAGACTTTCAAATTACCTATTAATTATAATATCAAAAACTACTAATGTGTAAACAGTGAATTTTGTTAATTTTAAGTACTTTAGTTGGCAATATCATAGGTCCGAGTACGAGCCCATATTTCTGCTTGTAAATTACGGAAAACTTCACTATAATTGCGTGTCGTACTTCATAACATTAATCCATTAATCATGCGTGAACGATTACTAAAAATGTTTCATTTGTCGGAAATGGCTAGAATTAGCAATTTTCTATACAATTAAATGCAAAATTATTGCATTAATTGTAACGCCTGAACCATGCGAAGGTAAAACGACTCTCACAAGGCAATGTAACCAGACAAATAGGCGAGTCGCAGTGATGTGGTTTGGACGACTTTAATAATCGATGTTTTGTAACGCGGATGGCGTACAGGTAGATTGGATAGTACTGCAAAGCGGTTGCATTCCGTGTTGCGGCAAACTTCAGATTAAAAATAAACCCCGAAAGTCTATGGCAACGTTAGCCAAGTTTTACGAAATCGGAAATCCAGGTAATCCCACCGACAATTCAACTTGGATCGCTGAGGTCTAATGAATGCGCACTAACCGTGATACAAAGGAGACACCGGTGCAGTGACTGAAGAAATTGTATAAGTGTTGTTACAATATATGTTAATAGGTACGCAGACAGAACAATAACGCCAACACTTGAAAAAAAAAATATACCGACTCATTAATGAAGATAATAAACATTGTAAATGGAAGATCAACTACGTACGTTGTAATGTAAAAAGTTCAGTCAAGCAGCAAAATATTGTATTAATTCATTTGTTTTAAACACGTGTGACAGAAACCATACAACCATGAAAAATGAAGAACGCTTAAAAACCAAATATGATAAATTTTATGAAACACTATTAAAATTTAACTTTTTTTGCAACGATAAGCAGTTTAGTTTACAGTATGTGAGCATTGTAAATAACATTTAAATAATGTCACAAATCTAAACTTGTTCAACTCCCTCTCCCAAGAGCTCGACTTGGCTCCAGAAACGTCATGAGGGATGATATGAGGTGAGTACAGAACAGCGCCGGAATTAAAGGGCGGGAGAAACTGGATATCTTCGAGAAAACCCGCCGGCTGACGTCATCGCCCGGCACGATACCTAAATGCCAAAATCCGTTTTCAACCCCACTGATAATCGAACCCGGATCGACAAGGCTGGAGACGAGCACAATAACCGTCGCGAGCCCATTCCAGAAATGTTACAAGTTTAAAATATCTGGTATTTGTGACAATATACAGAATGTTTCAACAGTGAAACTCAAAATTGTAAGAATACGATGTACGCGAAAAAAAAAAAAAAAAAAAAAAAAGTAAACGTGAGATCGGAAATTAACCATTGATTAGATAATGGCACTTTTATGTTGGTTGGGCATTCTGAGCCCTCTCCCCTATACGTTATGTGCACACATGCAGCCCTGCTTCATGGTCAGTGATTGGCTGTTTTCAACTCTCAGCGTCTAGAGTTCTACCCGCAAATCACAAATCACAGACGTGTGGTGTCGCAGTAACCTTGTTCCTGTTGGCACAGTCAAATGAGCCACGTCTGTGCAATAATACATTCTGCCAGTAACCATGAAACAGAGCTTCATGTATACACATAAGACATTGAAACAAACTGATGCAGAATTCTTTTCGCGAAAATGTCGCGGCCCTAGTAATTGGTAATGGTTAGAGATGATTGTTTATCGCGGGAAAACTTGACAGTTTGCTGGGTTTCAACGCACGTTCAGCTTATGAAAATATTACTGGTATTCGCTTGTATGTGATGCTGTTATCTTATTTGACTGAACCAATAAGAATCCCGCCGTTGTAATATTGGGTGTGTGTTATTGGTCAGCAGACAGCTACGTCGTGTCAGGCGTATTTCACCCAGTCAAACACGTTGTAAGAAACTAAAGCGTTTTCAAGGGTATGCTGACACGAACAATTTTCGCGATATACCATCATTAGAGGTACGTCATTTTCGCGGATTCATCTGGCAGCAGCTTAGACTTGTCAGTCCTATACACCCACTGGCCACAATCGATTATCTATTATTAGAGCCCGGTAATTTTCGCGAAAAGAATTTTGTAGCACTTTGTTTCAGTGCCTTACGTGCGCACCTGCATCTCTGCTTTGTAGTCAATGATTGGATGCCGTAACACCCAGCGTGTGGAGGTTAAACCCGCAAATCACAGACGTGATGTGTCACAGTTATCCGTGTACTGATTGGCACAGTCAAATGAGTAACAACTCTGCACAAAAACACACTGTCAATAGCCATGAAGTTGAACTGCAGGTGTGCACGTAAGGCACTGAAACAAAGTGGGGCAAGAATCTTTTCGCGAAAACTACCGGGCCCTATCTATTGGCTTATAACCGTACAAGCAGGTAGAAAGCGATAGCACTTCGCATTATTTCCTTATTTACTACTGGCTTGCAGTAGTCAACGCGTTTCGTAACAGCCACCAGCAAGTCACAGACATGCCAATGAAGTATACATAGTTGGCGTTCAACCTGACCTGAAATGTGTCTGAAAAATTTACATACCTCTAACCATCATCTCTAGTAATGGTATGTAGTACATAAATGGTGACTTAGTAAATATTTGAAGACCCTGATGTTCATGTTTATTAATTCATTGTGAAAAAGGGGCGGTGATTAACCGCGAAAAAAGTTGATGGTTTGCTCGGCTTGAATATATAGTACTCAAATTCTAACGATTTTATTGCGTTACTGGCGGGCCCCTACTTGACTGGGCCAAAGATAATTTTGCTGTGTTACGATTGGACGTCTGTGATTCGTCTGTAAACAGCAAACCTTCATAACCGTCGTCCAAACAGTGCTTCGGAGAAGCTAAGGTAAGTAGGCTTTACGTCTCGTCGACAGCGAGGTCAATTAGAGACGGTGACACAACTTGATACAACGACAGTAGCTGGGAGAGGAGTCGGCCATGGCCTATGTTAAGGAACCATCCCAGCAGTCGCCTGGAGAGATATCGGGAAACCATGCAAAACCTAAATCAGGATGGACGGAGTCGGGGATCGAACCCGGGTCCTCCCGGATGTAAGTCCGAAGTGTTACTGTTGCGCCAACTCGCTCGGCAGTGATTTGGAGAATACGATAGCAGAAAAGATTTTCGCGATTTTCCACAACCTCTAATTCTGAAGTATAAGTTGTTAGAGATCAAGTGAGCACTTCTGATATCCCAGTTACTTGTTTCTATTCTGATTATTTATAGTTGCCTGCAACTTTTTAAAATATAATTAATGCTACCTAGTTAGCCACAAAAGTAGGAATGATAGGTAGGACCAGGTAGTTTTCGCGAAAAGAATTTTGCCCAACTTTGTTTCAGTGTCTTACGTGCACACCTGCAGCTCAACTTCATGATTATTGGCAGAGTGTTGTTGTGCAGAGTTATTATTCATTTGACTGTGCCAATCAGTCAGTGGTTAACTGTGACACAACACGTCTGTGATTTGCGGGTTTAACCTCCAGACGTTGTATGTTAAGGCACCCAATCACTGACCACATAGCAGAGATGCAGGTGCGCACGTAAGGCACTGAAACAAAGTGCTGCAAAAATCTTTTCGTGAAAACTACCGGGCCCTAATGATAGTATATCGCGAAAAAATGTTTTATGCAAACGTACCCTTGAAAACACTGTATTTTCTCGCAACATATATGTTGAGCCACGATTTTATGGCGAAAAGATTATTGCAACATTTGATTTCAATTAGTCAACTGTGCATCTGCAGCTCTGCTACATCGTCTGCGATTGGATGATTTAACTCACACTTGCCTTGGCGAACTACAGACGTACGGAGTTATAATAATCTTATTCTGATTGGTGAGGGAGAGAGAGATATATTTTGGTCAGCGCTTAAGATAGAAGGAAAGTCAGACGTAGTTTGAAATTTTTCCGCGCAGGTTTCGCTGTTTCCCCACGAACTAAATAGTTGTAGAGCTTACGATAGAGAGCAGCACCTTCGCCTCGCCAACTACCAAAACACTGCAAACCGTTTTCGCGATACGGTTGTTGAATCACGAGTCAATCTAGCTCTTACTGCCTGCCCGTTTCAATACCTCAAACACCGCTCAGTCATTTCAGATGGTACCTCTTTCGGACGGCAACTCTTCTGCAGAGTGAGAGATTTTGGTCAGCGCTCAACATCGAGGTCTTCAGCGCTGGTGAGAGGTGACATGAGGTGAGTATGGAGCAGCGCCGGAATGAAGAGGTGAGGGAAACGGGAGATCCCCGAGAAATCCCGCCGATCACGGCATCGTCCGGCACGATTCCGACATGCGAAAATCCGGGGACCGACCACGCCGGGAATCAAACCCGGATCGCCTTGGTGGGAGGCGACAGGTCTGACCTCTCGGCCACTGCGGCTCCCTATTCTGATTCGTGCAGTCAAATGAGAGGCGTGTCT
Source organism: Medauroidea extradentata (assembly GCA_003012365.1). Taxonomy (NCBI): domain Eukaryota; kingdom Metazoa; phylum Arthropoda; class Insecta; order Phasmatodea; family Phasmatidae; genus Medauroidea; species Medauroidea extradentata. The sequence continues at coordinate 34,747 of PNEQ01089714.1, forward strand.
GAAGCAAGACACGCTGTCAGTAATCTTGAAGCAGAACTGCAGATGTGCACGTGAGACACTGAAACAAAGTGGGGCAAACATTTTTTTCTCGACGAAATCGTGGCTCTACCTATATGAACCGGTGACATACCTTTGACACAAGGTAGCTGTCTGCATAGACCAGTAACAGGCATAAAGTATTACGATATCGGAATTCATATAGGTTCAGTCAAATAGGGTAACAGCTCCAAGTTCAAGCTAAAGCCAGTAAAGTTCTAGTACGTTGAACGTGTGTTGAAATCTAGCAAACAGTCGAGTTTTCCCGCGATGAACCGTCATATCTAACAGTACTCAAAAGTTAACACCTGAAATCACCATAAATAATAAATTTTAATTATTATTCTAGACAAGATGGTCTTCAAAAGTGCTTACTTTATCCTGGACCACCTCTATACCCCCTTTCAGAAGAATGTTCAGAGTATCCGCTCCAGCTGCTCACCGGGCGCGGGTGACCCGACCCCTGCAAGAAGGGCTTCTCAGCAGCCGGATGTAGAAGGGAAGGGGAGGGGGTGAGGGTATTTACTGGCCACTTTCCCCCGCCTAGCCTCGTCGGGCGTCGAACCGGAAGAGCTAGCTTGTTCCCCGCGGAGGTAGTAGGTGAGTCACGGCCGTGCGCAGGTCCCCTTCCCCTACCCTCCCGTCAAGGTAGGGGAGAGGCGGTACCGTAACCCTCGCGGTCGCAGGGGACGGACGCTGAGGATCGCCGACACAACGAGCGACAGTGTCAGTGTGTGAGTGGAGCAGCACGTTGGTACGACGAGACAGGCCTGCCAGCCCCCCGCGAGAGACCTGTCAACATAGCAGTCCATCCAGGTAGGATTACATCCTTCCTTCTCGCCTTGCTTATTAACTACTGATTTTTTTACAAAAGGATTTAACACCGACTTCTTTCAATACTTATCGATCGTACACAAGTGCAGCCCTGCTAAACGGTCAGTGATTGGTTGAGAGACAAACTAATTTACCGCGGGTAAAATTGTCTGATTGCTAGGTCTCATAGCAGTAAGGTGCCCGATATTCCCATTCAGTTATTCGTGTTTACAATTTTAAGGCCATGATATTTCAATTAGTTCAAACTATTGCAAATTACACGAACATTATTTAACCGAATGCTTTGAAAAAAATTTCAGTCTATGTACAGTCATACGATACATAATTTTGCCAGAGCCTTTTTTTTTTTTTTTTTTTTTAATAATGTACCGTTTGCTAGCAAAAAAATTATTTGCTTCATTTTGGCTTATTTTGGTAACAAAATATGTGATATTTCAGGGACAAAAATCTAAAAATCAGCTTAGTGTATAGCAACAGAAAAATTCAGATACAAACGATGATATATGAGTGTTAAAACTGTACGTATGAATTTTTTATATATGTATTAATTTGCGTTAAAATATTTTCGAAACCACTGCCAAACTAAGGAGCCAGGCCAGAATACTGGTATAGGCTGTTCACTATTAACTGAGCACTCATACGAACTTATATTTAGTTAAAAATATGTTTTACTGGGCAGATATTTTTTTAACTTGTGAGAGTTTTGAACCTTTTACGCTAGTTCTTAGTTACATGAAAGTTTCCATATAAAAAATATTATAGATGGCCGCAAAACGGCTAAAAAAAAAACTTTACGCAGTGCTCACTTTATCGCGAACGGCCTTATGTACGTGTACTGATCGTTTATTAGTCATCTGTAGATATTGGAAAAATTCACGTGTTCACTGACTTGTAGGCTTGCCTCAAAAAATGTATGTGCACTCACGCAAACAGGAGTTGTTCATTACCTGCTCGCTGATACAGTGAGATGGGCCTGCGTTGAGTTACATTGTTACTATTGGCTGAGAGACTTACACGAGGTGTCGTATAAGCGATGGAATTCCAGCTTGTGCCTGAAAGAAAACGCGAATTTTTCAAGTATCTAGTCATCTGTAATCATTTGAACAGTCTCAAGTTATCGTCAAATAAGGCTCGGCGTGCTACAGCGCTTTGGAGACTGCATTGGTACCAAAGATTTTCCACGGTTTTTA
>PNEQ01089715.1:0-11939 GCA_003012365.1 Medauroidea extradentata
TCTGCACGGTCAACAGTGCAAAGTCCCAGACTGATTACTTATATACTAACACGTGTCCTTCACTTGCTTGCTCACCGCACCATTCTCCTTATGTGGTAGGCCGGGCACACTACCGTCAGGCGACCCCTCTCACACATCAACATTATTATAACTAGCAACCACGAAACCTCCCAGGATACTATTAGGCCTATGCTGACGCTGGTACTAGCAAAAAAAAAGATTCTACAATCAAAGTTAGTAACCAAATTTGGAAATTAATAGGGTAGGTAGGCCAAGTACCTTACATAACGTTCACACGGTAAGACATAAAATCACGGGAAAGAATTTTTGTACGTTATTGTGCCATGTACGTCTGGTGAACTATTATTAAAAGAAACTGAAAGTTATTAAAAAAATTTGCTTTTCTTTTCTTATATGTAAACTCCTTAGGTAAACTCCTCAGGCTATCCGGGCATATAAAGAACAAACAAGGAAAAGTCTAATTTGATAAGTCGTCACCGGCAGTAAGGATCAACATAACCTACGTCATACGTATATACAGCACCACCACATTCTACCGCCGCAACCAGGGACTCGATACCAAACATCTTCACCTTATACATCTACAGCCAAGCAACACATACGTAGACGGAGCCCCATCACATACTGCCGCCCCGAACAGGGACATAACCTCTAACAACTATATATAAATAACAACGTAGACGTGAAGCAGCCCCATCACAAGGGGATTTGAATAACACTCACAAAGGCACCTGTGTACTAGTGGACCAAGTTCCGGTTATATCAAATAATACATTAATTACAATAAAAACAGAAACAGTTGTGCACAAGAACTCACAGGATGGTACTTGCAGTTAGAAATCCCACACACATAGGACGAACACATTTCTCCGCAGACGCGCGGTCACAACGTTTCGCAGACTACATCTGCTTCATCAGGTGAGTGGAGGCACACTTAAGTCTATTGTCCAGCGGTGGTTGGTAATCAGTACACCTAGCGGCCAGAGGGCAAACGAAGGTGCGGTGGGAAGTTTGAAATGAGGGTTTGTTATCTGAGGTTAAGGCCAGGTGGCTGTCTGGATTTTGTGATGTATTGATGTGCCAGTTCCCAGCGTCTTAATTCTGCTTTGTTTTTGTTATTCAACTGTGGTAAGGCCCTCACCACTCTGGTTGTATAACAGGAATCAAAGTTGGAGTTATGTAGTGCTGCATGTGCAGCAACTGGCTTTTTTGGTGTCTGCTCTGTGGCCATTCATCCTCCGTCTGAGAGTGTTGGTGGTTAGGCCGATATACTCTGCATTGCAGTGAGTGCACTGTAGCTGGTAGATGAGGTTTTCAGTTGCACAGTTCTAGCTTTCTGGTATGGGGTAGGTTTGGTTAGTCTGTCTGCTATTGAATGATGTGGAAGGTTGATGTATAGCACAGGAGCCACAGCGTGGTTTATTACAAGGGTGAGAACCCCTAGGGGTGGTTCTATCATCCGATGTGGTAATGGCTGGAAGTTTGGGACGAACCAGTTTGTTACGGAGGTTGGGGGGACGTTTGAATACCAGCCTTGGTGGTTTAGTGAGCAAGTTTTGGGTGAGTGGTGAGGAGGCCAGGATTTTGTACCCACAGTTCAGTATTGTTTTGAGTTTGTGCAGACCTTCGTGGTATAGGACAACCAGGGGGATTCCAGAGTTGCCAAGCTTGGTTGAGTCGTCACTAGTTGTAGTGGCTCGCTGTATTTGTTCATGTATCAATGATTTTGGGTAACCTCTGTTTATGAAGGCCTCGGCTATTTGTTCACACTGTTTGTTAAGGTCTGTTTGGGTGGAACATATGTGTTCGGCTCTGGTAGCAAGGCTGTATAGCAGGGATTTCTTAGCATGGTATGGGTGGTAGCTGTCAAAGTGGAGGTACTGCAGGCTATTGGTTGGTTAGGTATGGACAGATGTTTCAATTTTTCCATTGTGGAGAGTCAGTTCTACATCTAAAAATATTGCATGGGATTTTGAATAGTTCCAGGTGAATTTTAATGGGCTGTGGGAGTTGAGGTTGTTGAGAAAAGTGAGAAGGCTGTCTTCGGTAGAGGTCTAGATCATGAAGATATCATCTATGAATCACATCCATCAGTGTGGATGGATAGACTGATGGCTCAGGATGCGATTCATAGATGATATCTTCATGATCTGGAATGTTGTAATTAGTTATGTTGGTAACCCTGGCTGTGATATATAAAGTGGGAGTAAGGATGCAGGGCCAGTCTGTGTTCTGGGATTTGTACATGAGGTTATTAATAAATGTATAAAATCACGACAGTAACCTTTCCATAAATTTGGACGGCAACATTTTGGCATTGCGGCCTACATGCACTTTTCTACCAGTGCCTCTGTCAGTTACTGCATGAGTGTGTGTACATCAAAATAAGATTTCACAAAGCTAACTTCTATCTGTTCATTGTAAGTGAACTGATTCTTGTTGAACATTATTTTGCCATGAGGTACATCATCTTACCATCTGCTTCACTGAAGAAACCAACATGTACAGCATGTCTGCCCCAAGTGCGTTTCACTATAGGCACTCTGTCCATATGAAATTTTCTGCAAGTCTTCACAGCAAAATATATTGACCTTCTTGGAATGGGCTCTCCCTAAATCACGAAATAAATAAAATAAAAAACATTAAAAAAATACACATATACACACTAACATACATATGTATGTACATACATTACATACACCATAAGTATTTCCATTAAAAAAATTTTCTCGCAAAGAAAATAATTTCTATCCCCAAACACCTACTGCAGTTTTTATACAATATGAATTTTATTATTGTCATACACTTTCAAGGAGAGCCGTCTACGAAGTGCAGTGAAGATATTTTCCTCAACACTTAACATCTAGGTCTCACATGCTGGTGAAAGGAGACATAATGCAAGTATGGAGCAGTGCTGGGATGATGGGTGGGAGTAAATGGGATATCACAGAGAAAAACCGCTTACCAATTGCACCACCCAGTAGTGTGTGTGTGCGTGAGTGCGTGCGTGTGTGTGTGTGAGAGAGAGAGAGAGAGAGATATTTTGGTCAGCACTTATCATCGAGGTCTTTAGCGCTGGTGAGGGGTGACATGAGATGAGCGTGAAGCAGTGCCGGAATGAAGGGGCGGGGAAACGGGAGATCCCCCAGAAGACCCACCGACCAACAAAATAGGCTGGCACGATTTCCACATGCGAAAATCTGGGGTCCGACCCAACCGGGAATCGAACCCGGATCGCCTTGGTGGGAGGCAAATGGTCTGACCATTCGGCCACCGCGGCCCCACCACCCGGTACAATTCCCACATGTGAAAATCTGAGTTGACCTCACCGGGAAATCCAATCCGTGTCACCTTGGTAGGAGGGGAGTACTCAAGCCATTCTACCAACTAAAGGCCATAACTGTCTACTTAAATGACAATGTTCAAGTAAGATAAAAAGTTAATCAAAATTAAGCTTTCACATTATGACACGAAATAGTGCACAAGACTAATTATGGACCTGGTCACAAGACACGGTTAGGTAAACTGTACTGAAACTCATTATTCTTGAACTTTTGTAATATAATACCTATCACTTTCTGAATTTATACAAACATATTTATACGCACATTTTTCTTGAAATATTTTTGTGATTTATACAGCAGCAATTCAATATGCTGTACTATTTATTTATGGTATTGTAATAGATGTCTTTACTGACTCGAATAGCTCAGTGCATACTCAACTCGGAGATGTTTGATAAAAAAAACACATAGTTTTTACTTTCCAAACCCAAATTCCTTTTTGTTTAATTGCTTAACTTTACAAGGAGGTATAAGGGATTTCACCTGAAATTACAGCCGATACAGTTACACACAACCGCAGTACAAATAATGACGGTACTGTTTTCTTTCTAAAATACACTGGCCGGATAATCAACAGTCCCGGGGTGCGGCCCGCAGAAACTTGAAACTTGGCCTACAAATAAACAGTTTAATTCAGAGTTAGTTTGGAAGTAAAGTTAAATATACTGTCCCGCAACATTGCTGCTGTCCACCACTATATGAACGGAGAAAATATCCAAAAGAAAAACAACTATAGGTGATTCAAGATAAAGTGAGCACTCTACACTGCTCCGATAAATGTTATCTGCAATATCTACTAATTAAATGAACGAGCGCAGAATGTATGCTATGCTCAATAGTAATACTAGTTATAAATACCAGCTAGTTAACGATTTATGACACTGTTTTCTCTTCATCGACTCTTAATTGGTTACGACACACACTGTTGCCATTACTTATCTCGTAAATGCATGCGTAGTATATTAATTTGTAATTCAAAACCATCACTATAAACATACACAATTCAAGAATTCAAGTTCCGTTCAACTTACTGTCATGAACGACAATGACAAAGAAGAAATGTTATTTCTATTTCCACATGCTCAGGCTGGCAATCGTATAACATAACAGATCAGCAATGATATTCAAAAGTATTAGAAGTAACTGTTTATGAATGTGTTCATCAGAAACCCATGTTTATTACACAACGGACAAACACACTCCTGTCCTGACTCAACTCGCTTTCAAGCAAGTAAAGTCGAAGCGGCGAAAACCTAACTCTGATGCCATCTGTTGGAGGAATTTTGAACTACGTCTGTGGCGTGAGCGTTAGCGGCAATGTGTCAATGGCTGTTTTGAATTCAGTGGGCAGTTTCATCACTTTGTGATGGCGCTAATCAAGTAAAATTACACAGTCAGTAGGTATGTCAATAAGAGCATAAATAAATATTTTAAAGCATATGGTATACAGAGAGCTTGATTACATCTTATGTTCTTTCACTAACGCTGTAATCAAATAAGAAAATATGCAGTGTGAGGGGGTTGCGGACCTGGTCCCTATTTAACATTTTTGATCTGTGTATATGTCTTGCTGCTTTTAGTCATGTGATGAATCCTTTATGGCACTTTGAATATGTTGACAACACAACTATTGTTATTTTTTTTGTGTTCATTAAGTAAAATGTTGCCCAGAATATTGATTCAAACATTCTATCTAGGTAAACTTTTATAACATATTGCATTATTAAGCCATTTACAGCCTTATGGGACTTGTACTATAATTCAAGGAACTCAATTTAATGCGATTGTGAAGTGGGAGATGTCAAAAGATACTCCTTTAAATTCTGAACAGATTATTTACTTTAGTTATTTCTGTACCGAGGCTATTTCAGTCTTTTCATGGTGTTTAGTATGTTTGGGTTTTAGCCTAAATTTGGTAACAAATGTAGATTCATATATTTTTATTGCAACTGCACATGTATCTGTTGATCGAGCATTTTCCTGTAACTTATTGTAATAACATTTTGTTGTATAGTGAACTTTCCAGTGCCTACCATAATTTTGAGTGTAAACACCTAGTGGTGGATTTGCCCAAAGTTTCCCAACATTTTATTTTAGTTGGGTGATTTTTATATGGTAAAGTTTTATAGTGAACTTGAAGTTGGCTGATGTACTGTTTTCTTTTAAAGTATCAGATAATATGCTCTAAAATCAAGTTTCCTATATCAAGTTCGGTATCAAAATGCTCAGCATAGAATTTCCTAAATTCTAGCTAAGTGAGTTTTTGTTGTATACTTTGTCAATTAAGTACTAGTAGGCTTTATATAAATTGGTATAACTTTAAGGGAAGTGGTGGTCTTTGGCAGTCAGACAAAGCGGCGCCGATGATGGGTGCAGCTTTCCTGGAATCCATACACTATAAGGCCATGTTGTTGGTGATTGGCTACAAGTCAGTGATGGAATGTTGAGGGTGTTTTGTGACGTCAGCAAAGCTAGTGCAAGGGCGAGCAGAACTATTTTCTGCATCCACAGCAACTTCCTATCAGTCATTAAGTTAAAGAAAACCTTAATTAACATGTCTAGTGCATTAATAAATCTAATCTAAGCTCAGGACAAAGTAGTTTAGCAACAAATTGCAACAAAGGAATTTAATTGTATAGTTACCACTTTGGCAAAGAGATGACAGTTGGCGCAAAGAAAATGTAAGGGTGGCTGAATCAAGGCAAGCGGTGGACCTGGCTGGGGTCTATTTGAAATCGGGATTCGGGACAGACGTGTGCGAGGCCCGGGGCCGAGAGAGTTGCTGGTGTGGGGTGGAGGCAAGCGTGGCCGCCCTCACCGAGTTTAAGGCAGTTTGCTAGCTTTTGCTTAAGACTTTATAAGTGGTGAAGGAGGCGGCCAAGTAGCTGCAGAGTTTCTTTTTTGTTCTACTTGAAACTAAGGACCGTCATATTTATTCTTTTGTGTAATTAATGCACGACACGTCTGCCGTTGTAGTCTTTTCGGTGCAAAACTCCAACCCGGCCTAAAGTGAACCTTGCATCAGACATTTTGATCCCGAGGGATACAGCAATGTAATTTTTTGTAACAAGTTCATTTTGGACAAACTAAATTAATTAAACTTCAAGTGACTTAATCGGGAATTTGGCCTTTTAATTGTATCACCCTTTTTGAGACTCTCGACTGAAGCTATCCGGCAAACTTTTATGTAAAGACCCATTACAACGGAACTACATGCAATGATTCGTTACCAACCATACAAACAATTATGTAACTATTGCTAATGTTGACTAATGTCCAGTAACGACTAGTGATTTTTTTTCAAAGGTTACATCTTTAGTGCTCACTTTATTCAGAATGACCTATAGATAGTTTGCTAGTGAACACTGATCATCACTTTACTCTTTCCCGCTGCGGTAGTTCGCGCCCTCCATCGTTCTCCTGCACTCTCAGCCACCTCCGCCTCGCACCATGCCTTCCCTACAAGTAGGCCGCACCAAGGGCCAGTTATTCAAATAGCATACTCATGCGCTGGAAACCGGGCGCTTTCCAAACAACATCACTCAGTAAAAAAAATTTAGAATAACAATAAGTTAAGCAGTTTCATACTGCTGCATGAACTGACGTAATCTAAATTGCCCACTAATCAAGCTGGCCTCTAGAGTATTCACATGTATATAATTTACAAAGGTTACACAAATCAGGTCAAAAAGTAGTGCCAAAAACTACTCATGCACACTGTGAGCATCACAACACTTCAAACTCGACCTACAGCCAATCACAGCACATCATGCTGAAATAATGGAAATTCCTTTGTACTCAACAAAGCCTTCTGGCACCAGCCAGTCTCAGCACTAATGATTTCATTTCCTCTAGTTTATACAGATTTTACCAAAAGCATTTATCACCAAAATTACCCAAAAACCAGCAAATTACCAAGAGATAAAAAGTTAAAGAAATTAAATTTTACGTCCATAGACACCTTACATGTCCGAAAAAAAAAGTTAGTTTACAAAATTTTGCACAATGTGGACTTAAATCAAATTACAACACTAGAAGTCATATACATTGCCATAGCGGCTTAACATGATGATTAATTGATTAACAACAAAATTTTACTTAAACAATCTTCAAGTTACAAAAAAAATTCATACATTGAGCTAACTCTCAATTGAAAATTCACATTTTCACATTTTTATAAATTTAATTCAAAGTTCTCAAAGGGGCCACAAGTGAGTATTTAATGCACACTATGCTTAATATAAAACTGTTATTAGGAAGAGTTGAAATCTGTACCTGTGGACATCTACTGATATCACTTGAGATATATAACCATTTATTTTAATTAATTATTATTAACATATTACTGGTTTTCACAGCCTCCCAAAATATCTTATGATAGTTCCTCTAGGCCATAATTAGTAAAATATCACAAGGTTGCCATCACATCACTCTTTATAGCACACTACTTCTCTGAATACACATAGTTTCACAATTTGTTACCCTAAATTGACACTTAATACAAGAAAATAGCATTTGACAGATTCAAAAAAGAATTGAAATCAGTGTGGGTCGGGGACACAATCAACTTACACTGAAATGCACACACATGCTGTGCTGTGCATTTGAACCCCAAGAAATAATTAAATTTAAATGCACGTAAAAGCAATACAAAGCAGCAAAAGCAATACCAGTGTAAGACATTCCAATCCAAGGCATTACTGTTAACCTTAGGGTTTCATGGTTACCGATGTTGACTTAGATGGTAGAAAGAACATGACATTCAGTACTTATGTGTAATGGCAACAGCTACCGGTCAAAAAATTAAATGCTTGAGGTAAACATTGATACCTAATGTTTAACCCTTCATTCAATGTACAATTACAGTACAATGAGCTAAACAGCTTTCACATTATGTACTTTCATTATAAATGGTGGTGTTACAAAATGAAGCAACAAGTTTCACTCTGGTGTATTGGCGCTGCGACCAGTACATGACTTCTTCGAAGAATGAACTGTTTGTGAGAAGCTTGTGGCGAGTACATTCTGCACAAGGTGGACTTTTGAATCTCGCGTGCCTCGTGGTCAGGGTTCAGGCGCCTTCGTGCCCGGTCGGAGATTGTCGTGCCTCCCTCCCTTCTACCTTCTCCTAATCTTCCTCTACCCCTCCCTTACCTTGGCCGTGTGGTCGGCTTCCCAGCTGGCTTGTGTTGCTCTTCGTCCAGCCTTCGGAGCATCTACATCGCCGGCCTCCTGACAACTAGCCTTCGCTTCGGTGAGTTTTAAGTTTACGTTAATATTTTCTTTGCGCTCACTCGTGCTGTGGCTTCTCCCCAGTACGGTAAGTTGCGCGTTGTCTGCGTTTGATTGTACCGTTGTTAGTTTGGAATGAAATGGCGTGTTTTGTCGAGAGGCCAATGAGTGTATACATGGATCTTTTTGAACATTTAAATTTTCATTGCGTTGAGTCGCTCACCTGTACATCATTTTGTATATCAAATTTATAATAATGTTGTTTCCAGACTTTAATTGTGCGTGCCTTCACTTTGGTATGTAGTTAGTTTGTGCTCCCTTGCTCACGAACCCATGTTCCCTTTGTACCTTGAAGCCGTACACTGGTGTATAAAGTAATTACTAACATTTAAGTAAAAGCTTGAAAACTCCACAAATTCACGTAGGGTAAAATAAAAAACACTGAAATAAGAATTCCCCCCCCCCCCCCAAATTAATTAATGAATATCAAGATAGCAGATTACAAACTTGCCTACAGTTACAACTTCGGATTCGCAGCTTACCTTCTTGGGATGCACAGTAAAGTATTTTACTGTCTGTGTCACGTTAATATTTCAGAAATAGCCACTTTAGTTATTGAATAGTGTATAAAATAAAATATTTTACTGTTCATGGCAGGCCATACTTAAGGTAGAATTTTTATACACATTGAAAGCTTACAAAGTAATTTTGCACTTACTTTTATGTTGTCAGTGTTTTTACTTATTTTTTATTCTCTGAGCTAAGACAGGGTAGTTTGAAGAAGTATCCGAGCAGTTTCCAATAAAATTCTCAACCTTTATAAAAGCACAGTAATTTTTAAGTTAAAGTACAAACAATTAACTATTAGCCTCCAATTTAGGTGATAAACTCTCATTTGGATAGCTCTCAATTTGAGTATGTGGGAAATGTGATGGACATTGAAATTGGCCAGCTGGTTTTCTTAGGGCATTCCTGCATCCAACACCCTATAATTCCGCAGCTTATTCGCACTCACCCCGTAGTGTCTTCATTAGTTTGTACAAAATCTGTACAGTAAATACCAGTACATTTTGCAGTTCTTAAACAATACTGTAAACTGAGCATATTTTGCATCAGCATTGGTAACTTCGTACCACCAAAAATATTTCTTTGTAGATCATTTAGTGAAGGGAAGCCAGCTCATGGCAGTTTATTTTTACAAATTAATTTGATATCCCAGGTAATGATCATCAATCATTCACAAATCATAAAGGAAACTTTTTTTTTGATGGAGAAAAGTTAAATTTTGTTTACAACATCCATTTACAGTAATTTTACTAACACTACCAAACACTAGCAAATTAGCATGCATGCAAAGTACAGTAAAATGTGACGATGTAGCATTTGGTATAAAGATTTTCTGTACTTACATCACTTGCAGCACATTCACTGACAACACCCGTAAAGGCAAACAAAAGCTAAAGCTCATGCTTAAACATTATTTGCTAGGCACTATTCACAAAGTAACCGGATATAATTAATTGCAGCATTACTTAGGTTAGCAGCATTGAAAAGATAGACACAAAGACCAGAAATCTGCCCTACACAGCAACGCTACGCATCCTGACAACACTCACACATGATTCAGGTGATATAACATACGAGGCACAATGCAGGTGATAGTGAAGGCACAGGAGTGGAGAGTGGGTCAGCGACAGCCCCTTGCCTTTGTCCCACACAAACATTGCCAGCTCATGGGCAGCATCTATAGAGAAGTCCATTTTCTGAACACTCTCTGCCACCAGTTGAGCAGACAATCTACATCACACAGTAAATAACGAAATAGACGGTTGTACACTTAGTAGACGTATCAGGACATAAAAACACAGCTAATTACAAAAGAAACTATGTAGCAGGTAATTCAATGACTTTACCTACTAATTATAATCTGCTAAACTACTTCCATTTATGTACAACCAATCACAATCTAGTTCAAGTGTGATTCACAAACACAGCCAGAAAACATACATGCAACAGCAGCAACACTTCTTCCCGACAATAGCCTAAAATTTGACACCCAAAACATCACTACTGTAGTTTACAACGAAAAATCCATTTTTTTTTTCAAGTTTAGCTAGCTATTGACTCAGGTAGCTTTCAGATGTTTCTACACAAATTTGTACAACCGGAACTTAAACACATTTTTTGTATTGTCACAAGACAGGTACTGTGCTGCACACACACAGCCGTCACACCTCAGCTAATTTTATCCTTTTCTGGGCCAAGTGCTCAGCTTTCCTAACGGTGATCACTGGTGGCTAGGTCACACAGTACCGCTATATGCTGCGCACAGAGTGCTCCACGACGATTAAAGATATAAGGCTAGTCAACTGGAGCACTAAGGATAATCTCTCTTCATCAATGTCACATGAAGCATGATGATACAGTAATTCATACCCACCATGTTATTGCTCCTTTGCACTCTGGGAGTCGATCTTCCAAAAACAAAAAAAGTGTGCAAGCAAAATATGCACTGTACGTATGTTTTACTCCATCAAGAGCAATTTTCGCTGTGTGTTTGTTCTCGTCATGGACCGATGGATGGTGAAAAGTGCAAGGATGGGTTGAAGGGATAGGGTTCCCACATTGCATTGGAAATAAAGAAAAAGGGGGAAAAATAATACTTTTATTAGGCATTACTTTCTGCCTTTGTTTGTAACGAGCTGAAAAAATTTTTAAAACACATGTGGAATGTTCTCAATAGGGTTTTATATTCATAAGACATGAAACAGTCTTCCACACCTACAAAAATATAATATTAAGTACACGTATAGTTCCAGTCAACAAGCTGTCAATTATTTGGCCTAGTAGTGAAACAGTACAGGGGAGGCCTCTGTGAATCAACTGCAGTGAAGAAGTTCTCATCTGAGAGCTGTGGCATCTCATTCCATCCCTCTTCCTTGTAGTTTGTCAAAATTTGGTCCCTAGATTGCACACAGCTCCATTGTGCAACTGCATATATTCTGAATTGCCTAGCTTAGCAGATGGACTCATAAAATGTATTTGACACAAGAGCACTTGCAAGACAACTAATCTGCTATGAATGCATCTGGAGGGACAGCAAGTATAACATGTACATACATGCTTTATGCTCATTTGCAAATTTAGGCCATGGATGGAGAAGGGGTTTGGGAGTAAATTTACTAATGGTGTATCTGAATCCACTGTATAATGGGCTGTGGTACAGTAATCTCTCGGTTTAACAACTCCCAAAGGACTGAAAAATATCATCCTTAGATTGAAGGAGTTTTTAAACTGCATGATAAAAGTATGTTGGGACTTTATATGGGACTAAAAAATACA
>PNEQ01089715.1:12039-34928 GCA_003012365.1 Medauroidea extradentata
TATATATATATATATATATATATATATATATATATATATATATATATATATATATATATATACATATATATATGTATATATATATATATATCAATTCTTCAATGTTTCTGTTGTTGACACTACTGATGTGGAGAAAACATTCTAAATATGCTACGCACTAAAATTGTCAAATTAAAGGACAAAGGGGACACCAATTTGGACATTTTAAGTCAAGATAAGGCTTGTCACCACTGCAAAATGTACTATTAAAACATAGTTTGCATAGTAACTAGTACGGGAGATAGTTATCTACAGTCATGTGTACCTATTATTCCCCCCCCCCCCGCTAAACGCAAAAAGAACAGTATTACATGTGTCTACCTGTTCAAAATGGCACGACTCATTGCGAATCCAGATGAAAAAAGAGGATAGTTGAACTGCTGCGGATTGTCTGCAAAAACAAAATGATGGATGATTGTCGCTTCTGCATCATGTACTGCATGACCCAACCAAATTTCCTGGAAAAAAGAATCAATGATGCAGTATACATGTTTATTTCTACAATTATGATTTAATAGTTTAATTATATCCAAAGTACGGATACTATAAGGTGGAAAATGACACACATTAACAACTCTTTCATAAAACCTTTACGAAGGAAACTATGTTTCTTTTTAAAATGAATGATTTCATGATACCTGAAGCAGTCAATTGTAAGGATTTTCTCATTAAATTATCTGTGTTACTTTTTAAGAGTCTCATTAAATAATTAGTATTCCTTTTAGTTATTCTGCATTCAGACTAAATCTCATGCCTTAATTGGAAACAAAAGACTAGAGAACTTTACTGCTAACCCTGAAGCAATCTAAAAGCAAAAAATACTACTTAAATGGTGACTTGTCAAAAGAGTAGGAAATAATACTACTACTTAAATACATAAGACACTACACTATGCTTCGATCTGGCAGTTCCGACTTTTCTGATCTGGATAAACTAGTAAGATGTCCAAGATTTGAAGTTCGCCAAACAACTAAGACCTGACTAATCCATGTTACATTATTTAGTGATGGTTTTACTAACAGTTTACACAAAATTAAAGACTGGGGCACGCAATGTCTTTCTGAGTACAGTAGGTCAAATTATCAGCGCAAAATATTTCACTTTAAGTAGTTCAGCATGTCCAATGTGAATGGATTAATGGAATTTTTTCCTTAGAAAATTCAAATATTAGTGTTTTTTTTTAATTTTAGATTATAAGCGCATACCCCATAATCATTAATGTGAATAATCGTCTACTGTATTAAATTGCTGCATTTTATTGTAGGAATGAATTTGACCTTTCTTATTTCTATTCAGATCTAAGAAAGAGTAAACGCGGATAATCCGCGATTTTGGATTATCAGAGTCATCGGTACCCTCAATTAGTGCAGATAAACGGGAGTTGACTGTATATGAATTGGGCAAAAAACTAGTCAAACAAAATAATCTGAATACAGTATCTTAGAAATATCAATTAGACATTGTAGCAGTGCAGGACAAGAGTTTTATTTGGTGAATTAATATCTTATGTGATCGTAATTTTCTAATATAATGTTTAAAATTGTAGTTTTGTTTCAGTGGTCTCGGTTTCAGAAAGAGAGAGTAAAGACACAGTTATTTAGTCCTGAATGTTCTAGATAGGGTGTAATGTTTGTCTGTTATGGCCAGGTGACCTTGGTAGGAGGCAGTAACTTTGTTTTCCTTTTTGTATTATGGTTTTTTCTGCGGGAGTTTTGGCGCCGTTTGTTGTTTTAATGCGTAGTTTCTGATTGTGCCCTAGAGGGTTCTAGATAATGGAACAAATGACGAAGGTCATGCCACCGAGAACCAGCCAATAAGAGCACGGCGTGTGGCGCCTCTTCGCCCTTCATTCTGGAATGTTTTGCCTCCGCCATGTTAGAACAAGTCACGATGCAATCCAGACAGGACGTGCGCGGGGCTGCGGCCCAAACATTCCATGAAATGAAGTTTGGGAGTGGATAAATTTAACATGCACGAGTAGCACAGCGGTCTCTACCCTTTAACCTTTCTTTCGGACATTTTGAACTCTACAAAATTCATTTCCGCCCGTGCATGTAGGCCGCTAGGTGCAGAGAGCCAAGATGGTTACTCGTTCTTCTTCACCGCGTATGTATTCACCGTGTGCCAATTGTCTTACTTAATTTAAGCGCCTGATATAGTGATGCTGTGTTTCTGCTTCTGTGAACCGGATCCACCGTACTAAAATTGGAGTAATGTATTTGGTGCCGATGTAAACCGTAATCTAATAAACCAGAAGTAGAGGAATATAGTAAAGTATTACTTCGGGACGAACCTTTCTTTCAAAATTTCGACGGTGTCTGTGGAAATTCTAAATTTGGTCTACAATACAACATGATCTACAAAAGTATTACCAGTAAATTTCGGAGTATATGACTACAGACCAAGAGATATGTTCCAGCTTGTAACCTTGCCTTTGGGGCTGGGTTATCATCGAGCTAGTTCACTGGTCTAGAAGGACTGGTGTGCTACATTAGTTTGTACCGAATGGGACACAGGTGCAATGTGGTGATGGGGCGTCGCATTTGTTCACCCATCGTGGGCCTGTGGACCAAACGCTACCTTTGGTGTCCCAAGTGGAGGTCAGGTACTTGTACGAGAGGAAGATGCTACAACATCTGCAGGCCTATTATCTTAATGAAAATGTAGAACCATCAATTTCAATATCCAAAGTAAAACTAAGAAACACTTTTTAGTTTTTTTACACTTACTTCATTCATACTGGTTGGATAAGATTTGTCTCGTGGCTTAGCTTTCCTCAGCCGTTGTACAGAAAATTTCTAGCTGAAACCAACTTCTACACTTGATCCACCTTTTATTTTCATTTATGAGAAGGAAAGCAACAATGTGTGTGGTTAACGAGGTTTGAAACTCAGTTTTATTTTTTCTAGCCTGCTAAAAATTCATTCAGCAGCAGAGAAGAACAGTCAAGACTTTGGTGGATATTTCCAATCAATTTTACAGTCCGAATACATGGCAGGTAATACAGGTAATCACCAGAATGATCAACTACTGCTTATGGTGCATTATGTTCATCCAGAAAACTTGTAAACAATACCTCGGCATTCGTTTCACTCATTTCTTCGGGTGTTGCAAAGAACGATGATGTGAGTTTGTCGACCGTCCTAGCTTTAAAAAGTTCCATATGTTTCTTGGAGCCAATATGCTGTCTACAACTATCCCTTTCACCATGTGAATTAGAAAAATCACACACACATACATTACAAAATATGTGGCGATCTGATATATTTTGAAGAGGACAAGAACAACCATTCTTTTGAATACTGTATGTAGTTGCGTCGAAAATGCTGAAGCAGTAGCTCACTTTTTTCTTTCAGTTCAATAGTGTTGCATCACTTGATTCATTTATACAGACAGCAGTGAAAAACACAATACTACAGAAAAATACAGAAATATCCACGCATCAATATTCACAAACACTTTCATGTAGCTTACACACGAGAAACAACAACAATACAATACAGATTAACCAACGCAATGTACCAAAATTATTGTGCTGTGTGCAGCCAAACAACTTAATGTCTGAGAACATGTGAGTACTAGTTTTATTGTACAATAGACATAGTGTCATCCCATAATTAGTATGTCAAAACCAGAAAATTAATTCACTGTTCCTAACCACACGTGTGCATACTACTTCTGTTTTTTGCAAAACCACATGATGTTTACGAACTGCATTAACGCAGCAAGTACACAATAGGAAACGTGAATTTTCAATTACGATGCTCAATGCATCACATAGGTTCGTTTCCGCAATAAACCAGCGACATTCAGTAAATACATAATTCAAACAAACAATAATAATTATGTAGTTGGCAGCTCTGTATATGGATTTCGATCCATTTTGTGTCACACTTATTGGTGAATTATACAATTTTTAAAACAGTGATTTGTTTCTGGCATGATTTTACAACATGGGCAGAAAAATAATGAAATGGAAAATTGTACAAGACTTGACAGAATAACTACAGGTTATTTACAGCAACATTTCATAAATTAATTGAGTGTCAAACACAAACAGCGTATCATAGTATGCTGGGCTAAAACTATCATCCAAGAAGGTTGTTAAAAAAAACATGTATAATTTGGCCCCATGAATAAAACTTTTTAATCACATTATTAATAATGAAGAGATTTTCAACCATGCAAATACCTAATACAGGCAGTGAGTGATGCAATTGCAAACCTGTGTTAATAGTGTGTAATTTACTGCTGTTTTTAAGATGCATGCTACTGCTTCACATGTGACATGAAGCTGTTACTACTTGATACACACGCTCAACGTTAAGTCCCGATTCTCTTTTTTATAATGTTTTATTTATGACATTCATTGTGTCAAAAATTTTTATGTTCAATATTCAGTTCAATATTTGTGATTACTTCCTGTTGTAACTGAAAATTAGTAGTTCAGCAAGTGTGAACCCCTCGTACACAAATAATTAATTCGGCACACAAACATTTCTTAATCTTCGATGCAAAAAGAGAGCTGTACGTAATAAGTTTAACACGTATATCTGTGTGTGTCTGTGGCATCATAGCTCCTAAATGGATCAACCAATTATGACTTAGTTTATTTTTGTTTGAAAGGGACTTAATCGAGAGTGTTCTAAGCTATGATTCAAGAAAATGTGTTCAGCCGTCTGAAAATCATCAGCACTTTCCTAGTTGTTGAAGGGATGTGGGCAACTTCTACTGGTCTTATTGGTTCAACATTTAACATCCTGCGGCTTCAAAAATTTTCAAAATACAAAATCACTATTTTAAACTGTGTTTCTTGGCGGTATGTAATCGAAGGTGTCAAGTTTCTTGTACCTTTAACGCCAACCTCTAAGTTTACTAAAATCTGTAAATCGTGTCGTAAGGTGGTTGCTGAAATCTGCAACCTACCCTTACCTGAAGAGATCCAAGAAGATCGAAACACAAGTACGTCATTCGTGTTTCGATCTTCTTGGATCTCTTCAGGTAAGGGTAGGTTGCAGATTTCAGCAACCACCTTACGACACGATTTACAGATTTTAGTAAACTTAGAGGTTGGCGTGAAAGGTACAAGAAACTTGACACCTTTAAAATCACTATTGTTAGACCTAGCCAAAAATATAATATCACTAAATCAATACATAGACCTGTATTTAGAGAACATTGTTTTTAATATTCAACTTACTTCTTACATGAAAAATCCAAAACTACTACTAAAACAAATATGAAATTAACAAAGAAACTAAAGTACATTGCTTGTCAAAATACGTCATTAAAATGTTAACTTACAGTTGAAGATGATCTACAAGTTTTTTGTTTAAGAAAACCAAAATTTTTACTCTCTTAGGGTCTAGCCAACTGCATTTGCTGTTACATATAATGCCGGCTGTACTAAAAAGTCTCTCTGAAAAAACAGTTGCAGAAGAAATACCCACAAACTTTTTGCCAATTTTTTTTTTAGTCTTGGGTGCTTTTGATTAATTTCCCAGTATATAAGAACATCTGAATATGGTGATCTTCAAATGCTGAAACTGTGTAACTCTGACAGGCTGTAGATGAATTGTTATCAATTATTTTTAAGTACAGTTGCCACATTGGATTTTTAATTTTTTTTTTTTGCTCATCACTTTTGAAACTGTGATTAGCTTCCTGTAACACAAGACAAAATAGACCCCAATAAATACCTTCCTAAACACTATTAAACATACTTCTCAAGTTCTTAGAAATTAATTAGTAATATTTCTTACCTTCGTGTTAGTCAAAGACGTATTTTCAACATCCAGTCCATGAACAGCTTCAATTAGCTTCTTCTCCGCACGTTCAAAAGAACTGCAGTCTCCGAACACACAACCTTTGAAACTTGTATCTACATAGTAAGGTTGAAATTGCATACACTTCAGTTGCTTCTACATTTTTATAACATATGGATAAAAAAGCCTGCAAATCATTCAACATGCTCTGAAACCCAGATCCGATTGGAGGTGGTTTTTCCAACTCGTTTCATATGCTGTTGATGATCGGAATGATTTCTGAAATGCTGGCTTTGGCTGAACTCACAGCAAATGTTGCTTTGTCAAACACACTCAAAATCTCAACAACTTTTCTCATCAGCCACCACTGAATTGACGTCAATTCAGATGGTTAACAAAGGCTAACAAAAGTGGTAGTTTCTGCTCAAGAAGGTGAGCCATCATATGCAGAGAAGAGTTCCATCTCGTGGGCTCATCTTGGATAAAAGGATACAATGGACACTTCGCAACTACTTGCTTGTTTTTCAAAATCTTATAGGCATGAGAAGAAAGCTTAAAATGCCCAACAATTCTTCTAACAGTCACAATTAAGTTTGACACACTTTTGTTGTTCAAAATTCCATCTGTAACTACAAGCTATAGAGTGTGAGCCAGGCATGGGATGTGTAAATAACAGGACATATTAGTAGCTAATATCATGTTCTGTCCATTATCTGTCACAACTACAGAAACTTTTTCTGACAAATCCCATTCTTTCAACGTCTCCATGAGAAAGTCATTGATATTTGTGGCTGAATGAGATACTTCTGTAAAAGTTATGACTTCTAGACACACATGGCGTAGTATAAAATCTTCATCAACAAAATGAACTGTTATACCTAAATAATTGTCATTCACTGAAGAAGACCACATGTCTGTGGTCACAGACACATACTCAGTTTCACAAAGAATTTTTGAAACTCTTTCCTTTGTATGGGGATGCAATTCTGGTATCCCTTTACCGGAAAAATGGGTTCAAGAGGGCATCTTTACATTGGTTCAACAAAGTTCCTCAATTCCTGAAAACCTTTTGCTTCCACAATACTAAATGGTCTGTTGTCTAAACATATCATACTACCAATCTTCTCTGTTATGGCTGTGATGTGATTGTCACCAGGTTTAAATTGTCGTTTGCTATCAATAAATCCAAACAAAGTTGGTTGAACAAATTTTTTTGGCGTAGGGCCTTTCTGAACTGATAACTGAACTTGTAGAAGATGGATACGGCCACAACAATTTTTGTTTCTAGTGGAGAATCAACAAGTTCTTTACTTATAACTTTGACAACATTGTACATGGAACAGTTGGCATAGTATCAAATTTCTGCTTTTTGGGTGCGTTAGAAACAGAAATATTATGTTTTATAGCGAGAAGCTTGATAAGGTTACTGGTTGTAAGGCTTTTGCCACAGTGTGATATTCTGGTAGAACATAATGTACACAACGCATCATTTGCATCACTTGACTCAATGTTGAAATAGTCCCACACTTGACTTGCCATTATTAAGCACAAATAGCAATGTAAAACTACTTTCATTTCATGTTTATAAATCAACATACATCCATGCATTTACTGACCATAGACGCTTCTGAAAAAGTAGTAGGTGTAATCCTACTGGGTAGCATTGGTCACATGACTGTATCTACACAGTCGTTGGACGCTTACTGAGCGGTCGTAAATCTAAATACAGTAAACCCTCGCTCTAATGACACAGCACAGTGCCAGGTAATTATGTCGTTAAATAGCAGTTGTCTTTAGTCCCAAGGTAATTCATTTTGGCCCCCCCCCCCATTTTTTTTCTCTTTAAAATGTTATTGTCTTAAAGTTAATGCATAACAATTACTAACTCAAAGGAACACGTGTTTTTATTGAAATTACAATAGACACACTTTACGAACCCTAGTTTTTACGAAAGTAGCGATTTTACGAATATACTCTTGGGAACCCTCAAAAAATCGTAAAAATTGTTCACAAAATTAAATGTAATTCTTTGAGGGTAAAATTTGAAATAATTGCTAGGCTCAACAATTTAATATGTTATTTAGAGTACATAGACCATATGTAGGAGTTTTAACATTACTGCCCTAATTATTTAAAAAACTAATTAAAGCTGTTAAAAATGTGATTGCGCACGTAGGAGTACAACGTTCAGCCTGCGAGCAACATTACGTCACACAGTTTGTCCACCCTTCATTTCTTTATGCTTACTCTTTGTAGATAACAAGGCCGCGACAGAGTTGCATGCATATCTCATGGCCGGGGCCTGCAGTCGCCTCCTCCCCCCATATGCGCGGCCAGTCAGGCTGACTGTCCCAAATTCATTTTCAGTGACGTATGGCTGTAGAGTAAGGTAAGGGATAAAACAGCCGCTGCCTTATAACTTCTGAAACCTCAGCGTGGGAAACTACTTGCAACACGTTCACCAGAAACTGTCAATCAATATTCTCACCCCCTTAGTGGAAAAATGCCCAGCAGACATAAAACTGATGTGTGTGTGTATATGCGTGTTCGTGTGTGTGCGAGACAGACTGCGTGAATGCCAAGCAGAAAAGAGGTGGACGCATCATTAGAACTACTCATCAGTCGTATGCGAGTCTGGAAGTAAACATGGCCTGGCAACGGTTAAAAACGGCTTAAGTGGCTCAGTTTGGGCTCGTTGAAAACACAGATTTGTATTAACTCGACTCATGTTTTGCCAAGCACACACAATATCTGGGCATGCCATCGTTAAAAGGGCACAAGTAGCCTACCAAACACAGCACAGCACAAAATGCGTCTTCAAAATCCACTTGATTTTAAGATTTAAGACCATGAAACTCGAGTGTATGATGAAATTTTTGTTCATTCTTTTGATGTTGCAAAGGAAAGTACACTACTGTCGCAGCCTCAGAAAAAAAAAAAAAGTTGCATGCATTATTAATTTTGGTTTCTTTAGACAAGAGTCTTGTAAACCTTTTTATGTTTATTTTTCCACAAAATGCTATGAACTTAAAGACTACATGATCGCGAGAAGGCAATCTGTGCTTTGTATTTTCTACAGAGAGGAGAGAGCATGGAGAAGTGTGGGGAATAGGAGATAAGACAGCGTTGGTCATCACGTCTCACATATGTCGGTGTTGCACAGGTGGCCTTACTAATCCGGTGTGAATTTCAACTATATTACACCCAAAATTTCTAGTATTTTTTAAGTTTTTTTTTTGTTTCACAGCTGCATATCACTCATTTATGACAACTGCAGTATGTTATTGTTTAATGTATGCAAAACTATTTTTAAATAATGTTTCACTGTGATCTATTAGTATCTAGGCGGGCTCTTTAAAAAATATGGCAAAATCTGCAGAAGCTGTAATTTCAGTCACCAATCTGTCAGACCTATGTTATTAGACCAGGTTAAAACAGTGCAGAATATCCTTTTGTGCTGGTATAATATACGTATGTAGCATTAAAATTGAGTACTAGTAATGATGATTTATTCCATACTTGAATTACGTACTCTGGCGACATATTTACTTGATAAACTGCTCCAGACTTCTCATTAAACACAAATACCACGATCAGACATTGTATTTTCTGTGAACATGCACTAAAACCGCCTAACAACGTATTATCTATTTCGTACACATGTGGAAGTCTGTCTGTCTGCTTTTTACGCTCGCTTCTCTGCGTATTGTCTGCTGGCTGCTAAATACCCTGATCCCGAGCAGGATAGATCTACGTGGATCTGGTGACGGGATCGAGTTGAATATTAAGAGTTCTCGACCGCCGGTAGATCTTTATCACATGATGTTTCCGACAGTTTTACTCGCTATCAAGTGGATCCGAAGTAATTTCCATAAGCGCCTGTTGTAATTGTGGTACTTAAAACACTTCATTGTGCAACAAAATAATATACGCCTACAATTATTTGCGATCAGCATTTATTGCTCACAAATCAATAAATGGAAATTTCACGTGTTCAATTACAAATACTATAATAGTTAAACAGTAACACGTCCCACTTTCGTAACAATAACAATAATGGTGTCTGCATGGCGATATTTCTGTGTATGTTTTTTGTTCGAATCAACTGAAATGAAATGCACCAACGAAAGAAAGACCTGACGGTATAATAATTTGCCAATAGTTTTCCCTGAAGTGATAAGTAATGTCATGTTCTATGTAAAATAATAGTTCTTTATTGACATCTTTTTAATAAATATTTTTTAACCGCAGATGTCTCCACACTGCCATTTGCTGAATAGCGTTTCTCATTTGTTTTCAATTCAGTGACTAGTCAAAAGTTGGTAGACCATTTGCAAGTATCATTAAGACATCAGATGTGAGATTACAATACGTACTGAAAGGGTTTTACTTAAATGTTGTACTGCATGTGTATATAAACAGTGTTTTAAAGGTCAGAACTAGGTGAAAACTAATTTTAATGTGTAAACCATGATGTAGATATATATGGCAGTTGTGCTGTTATTTGAATTTGTGTACTGAGAAATATGGTACACTTAAGTAAAATTACTGCTGCAATTCAATTTCTGATAACGATTACTTTTATGGTTCTAAAAAACTTTTACATACACAGTGAATGATAATTACGTGGAAACAGCAGATTTCTTTTATAAGACATAACCTCAAAAACAAGTTTGTGTATAAAAGTAGGCCACCAGGATTTTTACAAATATACTCTTCGATACCTCTAATAATCGAGGGTACCGAGGAATCAACTTTGACATCCCTACTAAAAATGTAAATATTCATTTTTCCTTCTTAATTCCTAGCTTATTTTTAGAAAACATATTTAAAAAATATTAAAGGTAAGTGAATTTACAAAGCAGTGAACAAATGTGGGGTAAAATATTACCACAAAAGTGTTACTTTGAATCTCACCTGCATTTCATCGTGTTGAGCTAGATGATCCAGCAATCTGGTCAAATTAAATCTCGTCTGACTATCACCAAACACAATCCATGAGGTGTTTGAACCATGACGAAGGTTTAATCTGGAAAATGAAAAAAGTCTGATTTGTAAACTTAGCTGTAATTCTATGAAAATTTATTTTATGTAAATTTCATGTACTTTAGGTACTATTTTCTGGGTGGTGGAACATATTTTACTAGCACTTACTCTCATTAGTACTGCAATTTGAATTTCCTGTGCAGCAAACTTGCTAGCTACAGACCAGCAGCACTTCACAATTTCAGTCATAATATTTTTACTTTAATAATTAAACTTCAATGGACAACACAGTAAACTACATTGAAACGTTAAAATATTAGTAGTAACAAGTAACACAAATAGCACAAAAAAAATTATGTCTTTTGCATTTTGTTGGTAACAAATATAAAATTGGCAATATTGTATACGAAGTTTCATCGCAAATACATATAGCCAAAACACTTTTTAAACTGTTTTTATGCACGATAAAACTGCCCAACTAATTTAAGTTAACAAGATTGTTCAAAATTCAAAATAGAGTATCAAAAAAGGTCAGTACAATAATTAGTATCTAAGTAGGGACGTCTCATTAATGGTTAAAAAAAATAACAAAGAGAGAGTGGAAAAGAGTAGTCACATTCGTAGTGTTTTAGCTCAGAGATGAGAAATGTTTCTCTAATCTCTGTTATAGCTGGTAATATGACTTCTAAAGCTGGTTTTACACGACGCAATGTACGCACAATTTCCACGTAATATGCTGATCTTGCACTGGAGCTCAAACACACAATTCTTGCAACTTCAAATGCAATGCAAGTGGCGGCGCAATTTCAGTGAATAGAACATGCTCTATTTTTCTATGCAAGTTGCGTGGAACAAGTAATGTGATTGGCCATTCACGGAAGTAAATATACACGTTTAGTTGTGGGTATAGAAAAAACAACAAACACATGGAATCGACACCAGAGTGTTTTCTGCAGTTTTTGGACGAATACAAAAAATTTCCAGTACACTATAACATAAGATCACCAAATTATCACAACAGACATTGGTGCGAGAATGTATTTGTGGCCACGTCTGTATCGGAAGTCTGGGAAAATACAACCATACCACTGATGAGATAAAAAAACAAGTTTCTACATGATTCACAATTATTTTAATCTCCATCAGATAATATTTCCATCATTGCAAGTGCACATCTTGTTGTGCCTTTAGGTTATCCATTTGTTCTAAACTTTGGAAAGAAGAAAACAGATTGCATGTATATTAAGTGGGGAAATTGTGCTGTGTAAAATGGATTATGAGAGATTTCATGCAATTATTTCATGAGTAACTGCATGCAAGGAGCTGTGCGAGAAATAAATTGCATAGTGTAAAACCAGCTTTAGCCAAAACATAAGCAATAACAAAGAATAGTTTACAATATTACATTTTTATCCTTGTTGGTAGCATAAAATAATAAATGTTCACACACAACCTAGTACAATATTTCAAGAAAATAATTTCCTAATTTGAGGTAATCATGATAAAATTGTCTGCACATTCTGGACATAAACTTGTTTTCTTAACCAGTTACCTATCCCAATTCCATTCAAGTGCCAATATAAAATGTATGTAGTTCTTAAATAAGAAAACAGTATTCATGTTAGCACTTGAAAAAGT
Organism: Medauroidea extradentata; assembly: GCA_003012365.1. Lineage (NCBI taxonomy): Eukaryota > Metazoa > Arthropoda > Insecta > Phasmatodea > Phasmatidae > Medauroidea > Medauroidea extradentata. The sequence continues at coordinate 24,468 of PNEQ01089715.1, forward strand.
AACATTTAATTTCTATGCTTCAACTCTTTTGCTACGCCATTCGACTATAGTCAAGTACAGAATAGTGTTAAATTGCAACATCAATTAAAATTACTCTGTAAACATTACACACATGGTTTTCTCGCTAGAAATTTACAAAAAATAAACTATTTGCAAAAAAATTTCTTTTAAAGAATTTTTGCACTATCTTCACATAATTAAAATTTTCATCCCATAGCATAAGAGTTGAAGCTGTTGATATACATTCCTGTATTTTTAATTACTCACTAAACACAAGTTTTACTCTTAAATTCTCCTTGCCAATTTAGAACCACAATTAACTCTCTTTTCTTAGCAGCCGATGCTTATTATTATCACAATGAATGTATTAACATATAGAGGGTAGCTGCAGGAATGTAACACTAGTTATGTCAGACAGTAACCTTTTGCCAAGAGGCATAATGATACAGAGGAACTGCAGTCACAAAAAATAGGCACAGCCAGTACTTTTCACACAAGTTTAATGACAAAAACTTCAATATGATACGTCATTTTGTATTGTGCACGCACAGCTGGTCTCAGACGAGAGTAAAAATTCACAGTGCACATTGCAGTGTTACAATATTGCAGCTTTGAATATTATAAAAGTTGCTAATTTATGACTGACCAAACAAACAATGCCGTAGTGCGGAGTGATATCAGAGATATTTCCAAAATGTGCTCAGCTCCACATAAAAAACTGGATGTTCACATGCAACTGCACAAACGCACAAAGCACTTGATGGTACTGAGCAATGCTACCACTTGAAGCCACACTTTACAAATCCAGAGTAGAATTATCCAATTATCCCCCTCCTCCTTTTCTCTTTCCACCCTCACAATAATGCTCCTCACAAATATTATAATTTCCTTAGTTGATCATGAGCTGAATTACACTATCTAAAACAGATTTTTGCAAAATGTATCATCATACTTGCTATAACAAATACTGAACAAAAAGTATTATTAATAGAATATACTAATACATTTAGGACACATGCAATTTTATACAATTGTAATCAGCCTAAAAGCCAATATGAAGTTTTCAGGTACTCCTGTATTGTATATTCCCAGACACAGCTGTAATGTTTTTACTACCCCTTCTTCAACCAAGACCTAAGTTCCAAGAATTGTGTTAACCGAGCAAATGTGTGTAGTTACAGCAGACACTGATTTATTTAATCATCATCATCTGTATAAAAAAAAAGGCACTGAATCACAAAATTCAACTGGCTGTACAAGAAACTTTAACATGATACATTCTACAACACTGCCCAATAAATAAACTGTGTAACCTTTCAAATACTCTAAATGCTCTCAAGCTTCACATAAAACAGCTGCATTTGAATTTTTCATTATATTTGACTTTGCCAACAATTTGTCAATCTCATCATGTCATTAATATAATTATTTTCTAAGTATTGCAAGTGCACCAACCTAACCAACTGTAATCTTCTCAACCATATTTCTACTAATCACATTAACCTCTAAGACCTTTTCCATTGCTAAAAACAGCTTCCTTGTTATTTGCAGCAAATGTAAACCCATTGGCACAGCACAATTTGACTACCAATAGTCTCGATGATATTCACAGACAAAATATCACAGACGATTACATAAATACACAACCTACAGGGCCAAAAATGTTATGTGAAATCCTCTGCAATTGACAGTGCAGTTAACCAGAGGACGAACATTAATCTACACACAAAACTAACTTTACAAGCTAGATATCATTATTCAAACTAACCTACCACATAAACATAGCTTTGTTCGTGTTGTCGGTACTTCCTGCATCCAAGCTGCAAATAAGCGTTCTTGTGACTGGGTGAAATACTCAAATCGCTGCAACCATTTGGTTGCAGGCGAGTGTAACTACAACTTCTGCACTTCAGTGCAAAACCTTTTGCACCAGCTCGGAAAAGTGGGTAAAGGTACAGAATAGGCAGTAAACTTCTACAGATTGTAGTTGAAATTGTGAATTTTTTTTAAGCGTACAATGTAATATTTTCAACATGTATCACCCACTCATGAATAATAAGTGTAAAAAAAATAGAATATGGTGTTCAGTTTAACTCAGAAAAAAGTATTTTTGTTTATTTAAGTTTCAGTTAACTTTTAGATACAGGTTATGTGTAACAGTTAATGGTCCTATTTATGGCGAACACCTGGGTGTAATATAGCAATAATTAATACCAAGACTATTTGGCTTTTATTCAATAAAATACAGCGTAGACTTTTATGTTAAATGACAATCTTCAAACAATTAAACCAAAGAGGTCGATCTATAAGACATAGAATACAATAATATCACATTTTCCCCTTTTTTAAATAAATCAAATATAGATCAAAGTTAATATGTAACGTAGTCCTTTATATATAGAGGAGGTTGTACAGTACATCGAGGTCTGAGATCCTTTGGAAGAGATTCTCCTAGAGGCGGCAGATCCTGCTGAGTATCCACGTCTATATTTTCTATATTCCTCTTGGGAGAAGTCGTTCGATTTTCTGGTAAGGTATCTGGAGAAATGGAAACAGGAGATTTCACATCAATACTCTCTTCTTGAGAGTAGAAAGAATCCGAATCTAGTGAGCAATCCTGAGAGTTGCCAGAAGGAGCAAAATGCCGCAATGAAACTGTAGTTTCAATACCATCCTTTCAACGGATCAGCGCATATTGAGGGTTAACTTCCAACAACTCAGATTCAACTACCATATCCTCATACTTACTTAAATGTACATTTCGCTTCACCAACACTTTACCAGGTGATGTGAGCCACCTAGGAGTGAAGTTCCCCTAGAAGTGAGTCAAGGGTACGTAAAAAAACGCTCGTGAGGAGTACAGTTAGTGGAGGTACACAGTAGGGATCGTATAGAATGGAGAGATTCCTGAAGTACTTCTTACCACTCTTCAATACGAAGTTCATGATCATGGAGAGCTAGAGTCACAGTTTTCCACAAAGAACCATTTAGACGTTCCACTTGTCCATTTCCTTTTGGATTGTATGGAGTCGTCCTACTAGTAGCAATGTTATTTGCTAAGAGGAAGGTTTTTAAATCTTGAGACATGAAAGCTGCGCCTCTATAAGTGTGGATAAAGGGAGGGGATTCAAAAGTATAAAATAGATCTTTCAGACAACAGATTACAGTAGAAGCAGACACATCTTTACAAGGATAGGCAAACGGAAAATGTGAGTATTCATCAATAATGTTAAGGATATAGATATTCTTAGATCTGGAAGGTAAAGGTCCCTTAAAATCTAAATTAAGACGTTCAAATGGAGAAGTAGCTTTTATAAGAGCGCCAGTAGTACTAACAAATCAAGGTTTAACTTGTGAGCATATTGAACAATTGTTTGCAAGGTTTCGAACATCTTCCAACAAATAAGGTAGATTTTTACTTCTTAACCAATGATACATTCGAGTAATGCCAGGGTGGCACAAAGATTTATAGATCTCAAACAGTTCAGTTCTGGAAGTGGCATTACATATCTGAGAGAGTGTATCAGCAGAAACATTTTCTTTTCCTGAACCAGGGATGTAGCCACGTGGGGCGGCATGGGTCGGTAAAACCCTCACTCGGATATTGCCGACCCATACTAATTTTATCCAAACGCCGTAAATTCCAGCGTATATGGCAAGGAACGTTATCTCCTTGTTGCGCTGCACAGTTTTTGCCACCTGGCCAGAGCGTGAGTGAAGGTGGAAGGGGGAAGAGCTACACTAAACCCTCCATCTTACGAATACTGATGGTTCCATTATGACATTTGTAAAATCACTACCTTCCAAAAAACTATTGAGGCCAATTTTGCCCTCCACCAAATGTTTAAATTGCATTTTTTCTGCAAAGTATATCCAGTGGGGGTCCTGATTTTCGTAGCGTTTTGCGGGAAAATAAGACAAGTTATCATTAAAATATAAATTTATATCACAAGACTGATGTCTTCTGATTAAAAGGGTACCACTGAATGGTAAATATGACCAACCCATGTGCTAGAGAAAAAAAAGAGAGAGAAAGAGAACACAGAGCACCGAGTGTTTTCTCGCATACACATAGTCCAAAATCCGTATCGTCGTATCACACGAAAAATGGCAAATAATAACTGAAGTTTAAAAACATCTTCCGATTAAAATCACACCCACGAACGATTGATATGACCATTCCATGTCACAATAAAAAATAAAACAAGCACGGATGCCTGCTCGTGATTGTGTAGTCTTGACACTCGTAGCATTGCGTGGAAAAATACACATAAAAAGACTTACAAGACTCATCAAATGAAACTAAAATTAATGTAGCACGCAACATTTATTTTTCGGAGGCCGCGAGGCTGGTGTACTATCCTTTGCAACATATATAAAAAAAAAAAAAAAAAAAAAAAAAAAAAAAAAAAAAAAAAAAAAAAAAAAAAAAAAAAAAAAAAAAAAATCAAGTTAAATTTAAAGACAAGCCTTTGTGCAGGACTATGTTCGGTACTTGTACCCTTTTAACGATGGTATGCCCAGATATTGAGTGTGTAAGGCGAGAGTCGAGTTAATGCAAAAACGGCGCCGTGAACGAGTCCAAACTAAGTCACGTACTGTATGTCGTTCTTACCCGTTGCGCAGTCGTGTTTACTTAACAAAAGCTTGCCTGGCTGATGCGTAGTGCCCATAATGCGTCCCCCCCCTCTTTTTATCTTGCATTCACTCAGCTTGCACATGCGCACGCACGCACACACTCACACATTCTCTCTCTCTCTCTTCGCCACGGCGCAATACTTACTAGAACCCTCTTGTATCATCTTTGAAGCAGACAAAGGTAAACGTGCGTCAATCACCTACATCACGAATAAATTCCTTGAAGCCGATGATCTGACGAAACCGTCAGCACCAGAAACCCTACAGCCTGGAGGAGATTGCAACACAAGAAGTTTCTCACTTCACGAGGAAAATTGAATTAACTACTAAAACACCCAAAATTCGAAAAATTACACAGTGGTTATGTGCGGATAGATGCAGGAAATGAAAAATCCAGTTGTGCACACGGTGTAGATATTATCTTTACCGGCGTTAGTATATGCGTGAAAGTGAGCTGATAATGGCTAGGGGAAGGGGAGGGTTCCAGGTTAAATGTCAGCAAGTTATTTTTCCACCAAGGAGGTGAGGATATAGAGTGACATTTCCCGGGAAACAAGTTGCAAGTTGTTTCCCACGCTAATGTTTGGGAAGATATGTGAGTTATGTCTTTGAACGTTTTATGCAATGGGAGTGTATGAAGTTGTTTACAATATTGGACGTACGCCATTGCCATACAATTTTCGTCTCAGAAATCCACACAAGAGAAGAGGGAAAATTACAATTAAACAAACGATAGAAACAAGTAAGCCAGGACAGGTTTGGCTCTAGTCACCACATATATAAAAATAAACCATGGAAATTTAACAAGGAATTAAGTCAGGCCGCAAGAGTAAAAAATTAATCAATTAATTAAAATAAATTTAACTCCTAAAACAAATGATCAAATAAACAGGCCAACACTGGTTTGGCTCTAGTCAGCACATGTGTAAATGAGATAATAAAATTCTGGCAGGAATAAGTCAAGTCAGATTTCTGGGACGAAAATTGTATGGCATGGCGTACATCCAATATTGTAAACAACTTCAAGGTATGTGAGGGAAACTTTTTGTTAAAATTGGGGTGTTTATTTATAACGGACAGAAATTGATGTAAAAATTACATTTTTTTCATTTAGTATGTTACAATTTTTTTTTTCAAGTAACCTACACTCCCAAATTCCTAGTGTGGTGGTACTTCTCCCCTTCACACACATACAGCAGTTCGCGGCGTCCACGCCGACCACGTGCTTCCACAAACGCGCCCTCGATAATTTGCCCATAGAATGTTATTAGATTTAACATGCCCTCAGCTAGCTGTAGTTTCAGTGGTAGAGTTGCAAGTTCTTACCTCAGCGTCGTGGATCCGAGAAGAGAAGAGCGAAAAACCACTAAATATTTACCTCGTTAGGTGTACCCAAAGATCGTTATTACCAATAAATGATAAAGGTACCATTCGGTCGCATGATGTTTATTGAATTCACAGATTCGACCTCAACAACACAGTTACAGATCCCTGTACAACACACGCGGTGGGCTCTCACCTCAGGCTTACATCCAACTTATACTGCAAAAACAAATAGCTAAACTCGTTAGGTGTACCCAAAGATCGTTATTACCAATAAATGATAAAGGTACCATTCGGTCGCATGATGTTTATTGAATTCACAGATTCAACCTCAACAACACAGTTACAGATCCCTGTACAACACACGCGGTGGGCTCTCACCTCAGGCTTACATCCAACTTATACTGCAAAAACAAATAGCTAAACTCGGATCATTATCATTATTGGCACAGCCCGATGGTTCATGCTACCAAAAAAAGAATGCTATGGCCCCAATGTTAAAGGATCTCCATGGCACGTTCGCCCAAGGGAGTTCTCCCCGCACACGTCCGATCCCTTCCACATCCAGCTAGCAAGGCCAAAAAGGAAAGTAACATCCGGGATGCTGGACTCCCAGCATCCTCCTCACTTCTCTCCGGAAGTGCCCAGAGATGGCGCACTACAGCACAATCTACATAGGTTAGCACTCTACCTACCGAGAACATTCCTAAACTCATTGAAATGATTGTTCCATCTGAGAAATCACATTATCCCAGTCTCTACTTACACAACTTCATCGCGCTCAGCGATTCTTGAGACTGTACATATCTCTGGGCAACTAACAAGAAGGAAAAGTTACAAGATGGCTTCCCCCCTTCAATGAAAACAATAACAAATGATTCCACATACACGATTACACTTTCCTTAGCCCTAAATGCTCTCGCCTGTCACACATTACACTCAAATTGTTAACAGAAATTACTAGTATTTATGGTTCAGCCCACCACTCGTAAATTAACAGGTTTAACACATAAGTTATAGTGGAAATTACGTCTCGCTTAACTGAAAGTGTTCTGCTGTACTCCTGCCTTGGTCTACACCAACACTGAGGTGTTAAGTCCCGGTTCTGCAACTTAGATACTACTTCCTTAATTCTAACACCCGGTGATCTCGACGCACTACACTCGGCAAGCCAGGTTCCCCAAGCACAGGGTGACATCTAACCTACATCCTTCCATTATAGCTAGTGCCCCACGAAGCATCTCGGGATCCCATTAGACCTATGTTGGCAGAGTATATCTGTTTATAGTTTGGGAATAATCAACAACAGGTCCATGTTTTTGACGATCATCTCCTACTACTAACACTTGAGATCTCCAAGGAGAATTACTAGGTTCTATAATGCCTTCACGTAGTAAACGGGTAGTTTCCTTTCGAATAAACTTTTCATCAGATTCACAATAGCGTCGTGACTTGGAAGCAATAGGTCGACAGTTAGGGCTAAGATAACTAAAAAGTTGTGCAGGTTCGATGTGAGCTGAAATAGAAGAACATACAGATAGAGGAGACCTAGTCCCCCAAAAGTCATAAGAATCTTTGAATGCTCTCGAAGTACATCATGTCCTATCATATCAAAATTTCAGAACAAAGATAACTGAGGACAGGTAATTTGAGATTAGGATAATTAAGTTCATCACTCTGTAGCTCAACTATAATATAACCTTCCACTTTTCTGGTCAATGATATAGACGCCACGGATACTTGAATAGTGTCCGGATGAATAATGGCTCCAATCTTCCTAGCGTAACGAAGGTCGATAAAACTGTGCGAGCTTCCAGCGTCTAGTAGACAATGAGCATTGTGTCCATGTCCAATATTTCACAAAAATTTTTTGTTAAAAAAAATTCTGAAAATCAGAATAATTGCTTATACAAAGAAATCTAGATACTTGACAATTTCCTAACCTTCCTTGTTGTCTAGAAATATGTATGAATAAAATTGCTTGAGGGTTTCGTTAAACATTGATTTTTAAAATAGGCAGTGCAAATAACCTGTGACCCAATACCTACAAATTCTAAATTCCTTGATTTGACACTCAGTATCCCCCAATTCGACAGTATATGTAAAGCCAATAAAATTTGCATATAAATTTCAAGAACATATACAATGTGAAATATGGCTGTTGGAGATTCTTCATTTAGATTTTCTTTACTGTAATAATGTATTAAAAATAAACAAGGGAAAAACAAACAAAAAACATCACTTAATGTAAGATAACTTGAAAAAACTCAAATTTTTAATTCATTCATATAAACAAAAATATGAAATAAAAAATTAGTATATACTTGTGTATAGTGCACACCACGATTTTTGCAACAAGTTACAGGGAAAAAAAAATTTTAGTGCCTCGCTAGTATGTAAAAAAAAAAAAAAACAGGGGAGGATGAGCTGAGCAGTGAAACAGCACGAGGGACACTACGATGGATAGGTCAAGGAAGGAAGGGGGAAGGAAGGACTAGCTGGCAACATATAAAACAGAGAGGACTGATAACATTCAAACTGGTTAAGAGTGTGAAGGCAGAGAGGGGGGTGGCAAGCCAGGAGGGGTGGGGTGGCTTGTCTCTCTGCCAAGGTCTCTTGCTGTCTGCCAGTGTCAGCCCTCGCCTCCCGCGTGTGTGCCTTGCTCTGCTGTGCCAGCCGTGTGTGCCTTGCTCTGCTGTGCCAGCCATGTGTGCCTTGCTCTGCTGTGCCAGCCGCTTCCACCATGTCGTCCCCCCCTCTTCATCTAAGCCATTGAGATACCATTACCCCTAAGATAACATGTGGTGACAGCAACAAGCTTGCTTTTTTATCTCTCCTGGTGTGTTTGAGGGTGTGGGGGAAGGAAAAAAAGAATGACACTCTTTTTTTCTTCCTTCCTTTCCCATTATAAGATAGCTGGTCAGGAGCATCAAATATCTTTCCCCAAATATCTTTCCCAGGTGAAGGATGGAGAAGGGGGGAAAAAGCTGAGAACAATGGCACCTATTTCTTTCTTTCTTCCCCATGGACCAATAGCTTATTATAGGTTTGTTTTACTCAGTTTTGACCTGGCGAATCTTTGTGCTCTTGCTGCTCTCGGGGCACTCCTAGGCGTTTTACTCACCGGAAACAAGATGGCGCAGGGTGTTTTACTCGTCAGGTCAAGATGCTCCCAGGTCAAAAAGAGCATGCCCTTTTTGCTCCTCCTCGCGAGGAAGAGTTGCAAGGGCAAGTAGGAGCAAATCGTCTGCTAGATGTTACGGCGAGCATATCTGCTGTTGACTGCGCAGTTTACTTTCGCTGTCGTGTTTGAAAATAAAGAAAATAAGAATTCTTTCAACATGGATGACGACAGTAAAGTTGCGGCAGTTGAATAAGGGTTTTTTTTAATTCTAACCAATAAAAGTTTTATGTTATGGTGTTGTTTGCATGTGGCTGTTAACCTCTAAAAACAGTTCGCAAAAATTGGTTAATATTTGCAGAATGTGTTCAATTCCCGTAAATGATGAGCTCCTTTCACGAATTTTTCTTCTTTGTGGTTAGTAATTCAAGTTATTAAAAATCGTTAAGTTATTATATTCCTTGATGTTGGACTTGTATATCACCTGGTGCACTACTGTATATTCAGTGAGGGTTTGTATATATTTCTTGTGCATAGGGTTTTAATTGCTGTAAACTTAACGAATTCCTATGCTACTGTACTGTTATGTACTTAATGTAGTTCAACGGAATAATAAATAAATACATACATACGAATTTATTATTACTCTTCAGACCAATTAAGTTTGGTACATTGTATTTTTCTAGCTTCTCATAATTTCATTAGAAGGCACTGTATCGTTTATAGTTCATTATTTGGTGCAGCTGCAGGAACTTCATCATCTTATGATTATTGTTTATTAAATTATCTAAATACATCTGCTAGTTCCGCCATCAAATTGAGCCGGGATTGGCTCCATTTAGTTCTTTTGAGATGTCTACCAGCAGTACGGTTGGGTTAACGAGTCATTCTTATCTGACTTCAGTTTGGTGTGGGCCTATATGAACTGACTTGCCCTTGTTTCCCTGCCTTCGTATTAAGTGCTCCGTGATGACGTCCCAAGATCTTATGCTCATCTGACTACGGCTCTTCGGCTCGGGCATCTTCGGTGCTTCTCGGCCGGCCTCGTGTTCCCCTCCTTCTTCCCCTTCCCTTCTCCCCTCTTTTCGGCGGCCGCTGCTCGGCTCCGGCGGCAAGTTGATTCTGCTGTGGTACCTCGAGTAAGGAGGTAGTAGTGTTTGTTCGCGACCGTGGCGGCACACTCTTGGCGTCTGTGGTAAGTTTCTTCTGTTTCGATTGTTCATTATGGGTTTCCTCTTTAATTCGTTTTCCCTTTTTATTACTCACTATTATTTTATTATTTTTTGTCCTAAGGCGCCGGGGTGTGCAATCGCGGCCGCGAACGTCTCACTGGGAATAGGAGAGAATGGAGTTTTCGGTTAAAATGGGCGTCCATGCGA